>JABANP010000901.1:0-12985 GCA_013115135.1 Perkinsus olseni | reverse complement strand
CAAGACGATGCTGCCAAGGCCACCGATGTGAAAGAGTTCAATCCCCGCATCGCGCAGGATGACGGCCCCGACGGCCGTATGCTGTCGGTCGATGCCCCTCGCGGTTCCTCCCTTCGTGGGCGCTTCCTTCAAGGTCGTGGCGGCGACGGTCAAGATGGTAGCGATGGTCGTACCGGCCGTGGAGGTCGTGGTGGTCGTGGTGGTTGTGCGGGTGCTTCTGGGGAAAGCGGCGCTGCCGGCGATAATCGCGGTGGTCGCGGTGGTAGTGGTGGTTCTGGCTATCCCGGTGGTGGTGGCGGCGGGGGGTGGTGGCGGTGGTGGAGGAGGGGTGGTGGAGATGGAGGCGCTGGCGGTGATGGCGGTGATGGCGGCTGCAGATAGCTCGGGGCCTAGTATCGCGGCGGCGGGTCGACTGCAATTGCGGACCAGATTAATGACCCTGCCATTAGAACCATACGTGCCGGTGTTGGTGTATCTCAGTAGCTGCCCAGTTTATCTTTCTCTTCCGGTGTACTCAATCACCATTTGGCGTCTCAGCATTGCCATTCGGCTATTCGTTCAGCACAGTTCTGCGATGATCGACACTACCATTACACATTATTTCATTCGTCCGCGATCATTAGCTGAGGCTCTTTCAGTCAGTCTTTCACGACAGTCCGCGCCATAGCATAGCGAACGTACTCGTAATCACGTTGAATAGCGTTTGTAGTATCGCATTCGCGGCGAGGATAATGGTCGTACGCAGAAGCGATGTACATGACAATCCCAGTCTAGTCGAAAGCGTGGGGATGCTCGCTCGCAAAGCGCCTGATGGTTTGGGTTTCGTTTCGATCACTGAGCCAGGGGCACCAGCATGATGCGGACGCTTTCAAGAGTATGCCAGACCCTTGATCCTGACGAACTGTCCCTGGCATGTCTATTGCGATGCTGGTCTGGCTGCTACCACGTGTAGCCTGAGGATCATCCCCTACGAGCTCTTCCGCACCACTGCTAGGAACTCCCTCGAAGTGGGGAGGTGCAGGCTCTCGCCTGGTTACTCGGGTATCCGCCTTCAATGACGGCCCTTCATGCTTATATGAATCGTCCTCGTCTGGTCGATTGGACTGCATACTACCGATCGAGTACATCTTTAATAGCCTACGACCCAGAGGCAGAGCCATTCTCAGTCACCGGAATCCTGGCAGCACGATCACCAGGTAATGCAATGCTCATCCTCAATTTTAACTTCTCCAGAGCTTAGGCGTGGCGAGCGAGAGCGAAACCGACGTGACTATAGCCTGTATTAATCTCCCAAAACGATGCCGCTTTCAAGGTCGATATGTTTAATCCGTTACCCTTCCGTTCCAGGCGTTGGGTGGTAGGCCAGCAAGCCTGTGGCCCGCGCCAAGAGAGGGGCCGGGCGCCACGGGCTCGTCTGGCCTGTGCGAAGGTTGCCCAGCGAGTTGCTGGGAGCAACGCAACGCACCGCCTGGGTGGGCGGGTGGTAAAAAACAACTGCCCAGCTGTGGGCTTATATCCGCTACTAGCGGGCCGCTACTAGCGGCTTCCTACGGCCGGGTTCGCAGGTGACAGGGTCACCCTCGCAGCTACTAGCTGAGACACTCTCGCCGGCCGTAGGATTATCATCGTCATCATCCGATTTCATTATGGGGAGTTCTTGAAACACCCGATTGCGCGTGCGGCCCGCACACCGAAGGATTCACGGCACTGCAACGGCGGGCGCCCGATTAATCTGCCCAATGAATTGACCTCGATTTTAATCGCCACAGTATCATATTTGTTCTCTTCGCTCATCGGATAACGACAGGCGTTATCTCCTCGTTCTGATCCAAATGTGGTAATGACATCCACCTCCACGAGACTAAGAGGTGACTCGCCTCAGGCGAGTAGACCAGAGGTCGATTCAAGGAAACCCCGAGCGGTCACACAGCTAATCTACTGGTAGTCCCAAAGCCGGGTGCTCAATGAGTACAATGTTCTGACGCTTCCCGGGAAATGCACAGTGTGCATTGCACACTTCCAAAAGATGGAGGGTTCGGCCTGATCGGAGGTTACGACCTAAGGACCTGCTGATCTGCAGTTAGCCGCTCTCCCACTGAGCTTCACACCCGAACGAGCCCCAAAAAATAAGTCCATCTCGTTTTCTGTAGCTGTTCTTCACGAAAATAGCTGTTCACATACCGACTACAAAGGGCGCGCCCGGGTTTGAGCCGAGGACCTGCTGATCTGCAGTCAGCCGCTCTACCACTGAGCTACACACTCGAATGACCCACGAAAAATAAGTCCAGTTCGTCTTCTGTAGCTGTTCTTCGAGAAAATAGCTGTTCACACCGACTACAAAGGGCGCGCCCGGATACGAACCGAGGACCTGCAGATCTGCAGTTAGCCGCTCTCCCATTGAGCTTCACACCCGAACGAGCCCCAAAAAATAAGTCCATCTCGTTTTTTGTAGCTGTTCTTCACGAAAATAGCTGTTCACATACCGACTACGAATGGCGCACCTGGATTTGAACCGAGGACCTGCTGATCTGCAGTCAGCCGCTCTACCACTGAGCTACACACCAGAAGGAGCCTCAAAGAATAAGTTCAATTCGCTTTCTGTAGCTGTTCTTCACGAAAATAGCTGTTCACATACCGACTACAAAGGGCGCGCCCGGGTTTGAGCCGAGGACCTGCTGATCTGCAGTCAGCCGCTCTACCACTGAGCTACACACCCGAATGAGCCACGAAGTATAAGTCCATCTCGTTTTTTGCAGCTGTTCTTCGCGAAAATAGCTATTCACATACCGACTACAAAGGGCACGCCCAGATTTGAACCGAGGACCTGCTGATCTATAGTCAGCCGCTCTGCCACTGAGCTACACACCCGAATGAGCCTTGAAGAATAAGTCCAGTTCGTTTTCTGTAGCTGTTCTTCACGAAAATAGCTATTCACATACCGACTACGGATGGCGCACCCGGATTTGAACCGAGGACCTGCTGATCTGTAGTCAGCCGCTCTACTACTGAGCTACACACCAGAACGAGCTACGAAAAATCTTGTCCAATTCGTCCTCTGTAGCTGTTCTTCACGAAAGTAGCTGTTCACATACCACTACAAAGGGCACGCCCGGATCTGAACCGAAGCCTGCTGATCTGCAGTCAGCCGCTCTACCACTGTAGCTGTTCTTCACGAAAGTAGCCATTCACATACCGACTACGAAGGGCACGCCCAGATATGAACCGAGGACCTGCTGGTCTGCAGTCAGCCGCTCTACCACTGAGCTACACACCCGAATGAGCCTTGAAGAATAAGTCCAGTTCGTTTTCTGTAGCTGTTCTTCACGAAAATAGCTGTTCACATACCCACTACGAAGGGCACGCCCGGATTTGAACCGAGGACCTGCTGATCTGCACCCAGGAACAACTGTATCGGCGCTCAGTCTCGACTGTTAGAGGATGAGTCTCCGTTCTGTCGAATTTCCGAGTGTGGACTCCGGGCCAGCAGCGAAAGGAGGCTGAGAGAGGAGAAGACTAAAGAGATGGACTTTGGATGACGGCGTTCCGACGAAAGTGATCTCGAGTCTCAACGCCCCTCTTTTAGCTGCAGTGGAGGGAAGCTTCGTCGCATCTTCAAGCATGCTACATGGTGATGCTGAAGCAGGGCAGCTTCGCACGACTTTCCGAGAGCGATTACAAGAGTGCAGTTGAGGGTCTTTACTGAGACCTTTGGCGACTACTGGTCTGTGGTGGTTGAAGCCGATGAGGTCATGCGGAGCTCTCCGCATCGGTTCATACAGAGACGCGAATCCCCAACTGTCGTGGGGTGAGTGCTTTGTATTGGCTGCTGACGATGCGGCGGCGTTCACCGGAGGTGCCGCTGAGACCTGGGTTATGCGCTGCATTTCTCGGATGCGGAGGAGGGTCTAAAGTCGGGGGAAAGGAAGGCCGTGGCCCGAGGCAGCCGGCATCGAAGGATGTTAGTCAGACAATTCTGCTAGCCCTTACCAGGACGGTCGTCACAGGAGACAAAGTGCAGGATGGCCGCATCCATCTGTGCCAGGGCTGTAAGGGCCGACGCTGATCTTCCTCCGCGGTCGTAATCTAGTCACGCAGGCAGCGGGAAAAAGCGTCGGTGTCGTCAGAAGGGCGGGCTGGCGGGGAAGCAAGCCTGGGGGAGCTTACCACGAGAACCGGGCGCGGCGTGCCTGAGTCGCGACTCGGCGGCCCCCTTCTGTTCTCTCGTCTACTGATTATTGCACTAATGATTTATCGGCCGAAAGCGACGGCCGGCCGTTGTTGACATGTAGCAATACTAAGTCTCCTTCTATCCCTGAATATGCTAGTGGTCTCCGTCGTGCGTACGACGCTACTAAGTTTCTTCCCGACGGTCGTGTGAGGATGAGCAAGCTACGCACTGCATTTGAAGATATTATTACTAAAAACATGGATGCCGTCAAGGCTGCACTAGGCGAGGATGGTACGTTCTCGGCCTTGCCGGAGTCAGTGGTTGAGGAGGCCCGCAATGCGATTGTCCGAATCGGGCGTGCTTCTGCGTCTGACAAAGGTTCAGTCAATCAAACACCCCTGAAGGCCGGGTTTGTGGAGGATAGTCAGTGAACTGGCGGGTGACGGCGACTCTGATCTACATATGTGGCTCCGCGAGGAGCGCCTGTTAGTATTTCACAAGGGACCTGTCTCCTGGTGGATGGTTCCCGAGTGTCACGACGGCCGACGCCCCTGCCGATGACGAGATGGAGACTGGGTCGAGTCCATGTATCAGCATCCCCGACGTCCTGCTCTAACTACCATTCCGCGGAGTCCGAGCCAGACAATGCCCAGGGCGTTGCTCGAGAACAGACGGCAGGCTGGGTTCTGCTCTTTCTTTGACAACGTGGATGCTCTCTGCGAGGGGCTGTCGGTAGCAAGGATATCGTTGTCACGAAGATCGCCCTGGCTACCAAACCTCATACCTCACCTCCCAAGTTTCGGCTTATCTGTGATGCCAGGAAAACCGTTTTAAATACGTTAGTGAAGTGTTCGGAAAGGATAGTCTTACCGAGGATCGCGGATGTGGTTCAGAATGTCCACGAACTGGCTGAGATTGGCGGTTGGTCGGGAATTGAGTGTCTATCGGCCGACTTTCAGAACGCCTTCAAATTGATTCCCATCAATTCGGCTGAGCGGAGGTTTCACATTTGTTTTCTTCAGGGGTCTGGATTTTTATTCCACGTCCTCATGTTCGGCGTGAAATCCAGTCCCCTGGTCTGGTGCCGTTATTCCAGTGCGGCGTGCCGGTGGGGTCAATTGCTCTATAAGCCAAGTGAAGGCCGCATATCTTGCTTCGTTGATGATCCCAACATTGCAGTCCAGGCGCCGTCTGCGGAGAGGAGAACGGTGTTGTTCGCCTTGCCTATTCTTCTTTGGGGTGCACTGGGACTGCCCTACAGCCACCACAAATTCCAACGGGGAACAAACCTGACATGGATCGGATTCCGGTTTTCGGTTAGGAGCAGTTGCCTGCGTGTATCTGTCCCGTCAGACAAGCTCCTAAGTATGTTGGAGCTGGCTGAGAAGGCTCTGTCTTCTGGGCCTGCTGTTTGCTCCAAGCTGCTTCGGCGGCTATGCGGCAAGCTGTGTTGGTCTGGCCAAGTGGTCCCCTTCGTCCATTCCCTGTTGGGACCACTCTGGAAGGCAGTCAGTGCTGCTGAAGGTAAATGTCGGAAATCCCCCAGTTGGGTCCTAGTGAGCTCTGTTCGGCGGTCGCTGCTGTGGTTCAAATGCTTCCTGGAGAGAGCGCACCGTGTGGCGGAGGCGTCCGAGCGACTCTTTTCGAGGGAGTACTGGCTTCCATCTGAGTCGGGGCCGGCGGCTGAGCTGGTTGTCGACGCCTCCCCGTGGGGCCCTCGGTGGTTTTCTATCTATCGATGGCTCTATTGAATACTACTTCCACGACACGATTTCGCAGCATGACGTGGAGAAGTTCGGAGCCGCGGTTGGCGATCATAGATATCAGGGTCTGTGGGAGGCGCTTGCCCTGCTGGTTGGTGTGCGGTTATGGAGGAAGCGACTGCCTCTGTCAGTGTCTCTACTATGTCGCAGTGACTCTCGGACGGCAATTGGTGCGGCGCTCAAGCTGAGATCTAGCTCCCCATCCGTCAATGCGATAATGGCGGAGATTGCATGGGAGTGCGCCTGTGATATGAGAGTCCTTTCGATGTCGTACTCCCACATTAGTGGTTGTGCCAACGGTATTGCTGATAGGCTGAGCCGAATGGCAGCACCTCTGTCCTCTGGCGGCATTCCGGTGGAATTGAGGGGCGCAAGCCGTACCGTATGTCCGCCGCGTGACGAGAAGTTCTGGATGATTGCGTGAGTCTGTCTGAAGGGGCAGAGGATGCTCGCCCTGTATTTCTTCAATTAGTTGTTGCTGAGTATTACTTGTTACGTGTTGTTTCCGGACGGCTGGCTGGCTTAGGATGTCCGGACGGATCTTCACTGGGGTCGCTGTGCCACGGTTTCCTTTCATTCTGCCCTTCTGGTGGGAGGGTTCGGTTTCAGCATTTTTACGTTATCGGAGGATACGGTTGCGTTGAAAGAGTGTAGCAGGCGGCTCCTCTATTCACGTCGGATTCCTCTATAACGTGCGCGAATTTGTCTGTGGCAACAGCTAGGCTAGCTGTCACGCAGGTCAGCCAGGGGGCTGAGGGTTGTTCCCTTTTTCCCGAGTGAGCAGGCTGCCCGTTACAGGGCGAGCTGAATTAGTGCTAGGGTACTAGTCTAAGACTAGCACCGCTAGTTGCGCGGATCGGGGGGGTCTAACCTTGCGACTGATGGTGGGAAGGGTTCATGTGGGTGCGTTGGCTTTCCCCCCATCGGTCGTCGGTTTGCGAGGTTGGGGTCGTTCATATATGTCCAAATGCGTCCCAGTGCGGCAAGATCGCCAGCAAGAGGTAGTGCCAAGCGGGCGCGTCGTCTCTCTAGACCGGGCCACGCCGCCGAACTGGATGCGGCGGTGAAATCTATGCAGAGGGCGATGCTGGCAGAAAGTACAAAAGCGACTTACAGATCGCGGTTACGGCTGTGGGAGGAGTTGAGCCACAATATGAAGATGGATCCGTTCCCGTTGGACGAGAGAAGAATGGAGAGAGTGGTAGCAGCTCTGCGGGATGCCGGATATAAGTCGGCAGCGGATTATCTGGCGACGGCGATAGTGTTTAATGAGATGCTGGGGCATCAGCTAACAGCGAGTCAGAAGGCGTATGCAAGGAGAATCCGGATGGCATGCGAACGCAGTGCCGGTCCCCCTAGGCAGGCGAGACCCATGACGTTAGAGGTTCTGCGAAGCCTAGCTACGGCAGCAGCAGGCATTAGCGGGAGGATACGGGTCGCTTGCTATGCCCTGGGGACGTGGTTCCTATTAAGAGGAGAGGAATTGCTGAGTTTGAACATTAGCGACATCCACGTGGACCACGAAGGCGTATCAATATATATAAAAGGGTCTAAGACTGACCAGCAGCAGTGCGGGACCGCACGCCGGCTGGGTAGACTGGAATCAGGTGATGATAGTGTTGAGCTGATATGCCCTGTTCGAGCGGGCGAATTCCTGCTCAAAGTCAGGTCTATCCAGGGTGGAACTGCGTCGGATCGACTCTGCGTCAACGAGGCAGGGGAGCCCTGGGCTCAAAGATACTTCCGGGAGGCCCTTAAGAGAGATCTATCAAAGGCGGGGATTCAGGAGTGGCGATCATATTCGTTGCATAGCATGAGAGCAGGCGGATGCCAATGGATGATAGAGGCCGGAATTGATAGGAGCAAAGTTAAAAAGTTCGGTCGGTGGAGTAGTGATTGCATCGACCGGTACGCCAGGGAGTCATACATATCGGACAGTCGAGGTTACCCAAACACGGTCGTGTCATCGAAAGGTCAACCGATGTTGCCGAGCCGTGCCGCGCCAACAGATGTACAGGGTGTGGGGATGAGGATGGCGCCAGCGCCGAGGAGTGAATTGACACCTGTGAAAGCGAAACGGGAAGAGGAAGTCCGGGAGAGCCAGGCGGAGGGAGATGCAGATGGTGACTGGCTGAGAGACGAATACCTTGATGAGGATGACCCTTGGCTGCGTTAACCGGGGGGGCTCGGTTTGGGCAGGTTCCATTGAGCGAGAGGTTTGGCTAATCACGATTGGCTGTAGTCATGGCTGCACCGCAAGCCATGACCGCTGTGTAGGATGTCGTTTGCTCCGGGATACACATGGTCGCTCAATGGTCCGGTTTTCTGCAGCCAAGGGTGGGAGCGTCGAGTTAGCGATGCTTTGGGTGGGTACAGTGGATATACCGGTGCCGGAGCAGGAGAGATTGAATGGAAAAGCAAGGACCCTTGCTTAAGAGTTCAAGATCGGCGCGAGGGGACGGAGGATTTGCAAGTGGGCAAGATCTGGCAGTTGGGTGATGTCGATGATGAGTTGACGATACGGCATGTGTTTGCATCGTACATTACTAACTAGGTCTGAGAGTCGAGGTGATGTTACCTATTTAATTCACTCGTCTGTTAGTTGTGTCTGAGATTGTCCGATTTTTTTCCCACCCTCTACCGCCCGAGGGCAGGTTCCATTGAGCGAGAGGTTTGGCTAATCACGATTGGCTGTAGTCATGGCTGCACCGCAAGCCATGACCGCTGTGTAGGATGTCGTTTGCTCCGGGATACACATGGTCGCTCAATGGTCCGGTTTTCTGCAGCCAAGGGTGGGAGCGTCGAGTTAGCGATGCTTTGGGTGGGTACAGTGGATATACCGGTGCCGGAGCAGGAGAGATTGAACTCGGAGGAAGTTCTTCAAGTGACCCACACGCTTAGCCTCAAATCGATTTCGATCTCCCTCAGGAGCTTGTGGACCCGGATCAGTAATACCCTTGAGCTGCAAGTATGTGCAGAACTTAGAGTGCCACCTTTCAAACCCAAGAGAGGGGTCAAGTTGAGAACCCGGCTGATTTCCATCATCACCCGAGAAAGTTGGGCACGGCGCGACCGTCTTCGACTGCTCCTCGATTTCTGCCATGAATCACAACACAGTTAACGAGACCAAAGTCGTTGAACACAATGTCGAACTACCGGGAGTCGTTCCTGGGTCTGGGCACCAAGATGTTGTGTGCCTGTATTGACTCCCAACCAAAGGCTTCTCCAAGGCGCAGAAAGCCTATGGCGTATGCGTGCAACTGTGTAGAGAGCATAGCTAATGGCGAGACAGCGCAACTACAATCAATGGTGTAAGGATAGCCATTCTCAGCCTCTCACACCTAATAGTAAGTAAAGAAGCTAGGCTCACACTGGTGCACTCAGAGTGACTTAGCCTTAAGAGACACAAGGCCTAACTACAGCCTATAACAGGCTTGAGTATGCGTGCAACTGTGTAGGAAGCATAGCTTATGGCAAAGCAGCGCAACTATAGGGACAATACTAAGGATACCATTCTCAGCCCTCAGCATTATCACATATAAGGAAGAATCAACGCAGCAATACTCACTAGCTCAATCACTTATGAGTGAGCCTATAACGACTCTGTATAACAACGACTGGCCGGGTGAGAGCGGCAACGGCAAGTCGCATATCTTCGTCTCGGTTACGGCCAGGGAAATCCTGCAGGGGCTGCAATGGAATTGACTCGGCCGATCGCAGATAATTGCTGCAAACGCCAATTAACTTAATCCGCTATCTCCTGTCCCATTCGCCATGTTGTGCGAGGTTGCTTGTCTCGAAGAATGATGCTTTGGGCGCAGCGTGTTGTGGAGCATATTCCTACTTTCTCCACCACATCTCTTGATTTGGAGTCGCAAAGCAACTTCAGATCCGGCACGCCGAACTCGTGAGCGTTTCCACACGTTGGTCATCCCCGGGCTGACAACTGTAGTGTGAGCCCGCCGGTGTAGCCTCTTCTTCATCGGCAACAGTCGAGGTAACCATCCAGTGAATCCGTAGTTTATCTGGGTTTGGAGCGGGGTCAGAGAAACTATGGGCAGGCATGACTTTTTTTCTCGGAAAGCTGGCCCGGTTCGGTAAATTGTTACCCTTTCGCCTGAGAATGAATCTACCAGCTCGCTTGGCGGTAGGGACGTTAGGGTGCTCATTGATGGTGATCAAATCCGGGACCTCATAGGCCGCAAGCATAGGATTGATGGTAACCCTGTCACTGAATCTTGTGGCTAGATTCCGGTACCAGCTCCCGGAGTTGAACATCACAGCTCTTCGTTAGTTCACGTAGTTCTCGTGATTGACGATGATGAGGGTTGTAGAGGCTCCCTCAACCGCTGTCCAGGACAGATCTCCTTGTTCGGACCCTATACTGCTATGCTGCAGTTCATTCTGGGACACTCACATAGACACTGTGCTGTTGAGAATCCTAAGGTCGTTTCCGAGCGAATATACCAGGCACCTGAGCTCCAGTTGTGAAGTTATAGGACTCATTAATGCTTTGTTTTTGTTGTGAAGGGTTCGGCGAACCTTCATATGTGCGGGACTTACGCAGCCTGAGCGTGACTTGCGACAGCTATGAATTAGATAAATTCATGGTATCCCCTAATACAGCATTAGATAAATTCATAGTATCCCCTAATACAGCATTAGATAAATTCATAGTATCCCCTAATACAGCATACCACGGTACTGACGATCGTGGCGACAGTTCCGTGATTGAAGCAACGATAGCATCATAGACCTCGACAACCCCCTCTCCAACTACATAGTAAGGAGATGACCCCCTTCCTGTAGTATTGGAGTCACCTCCTTACCGCGAAGGAACGACCCATCCTCGAGAACCACTGATGCATTGGTATTCTAGGGATGCAGGCTACCCCAGTCAGTTCTGCTGCCACTGGTTTCAACAGGATTGAGCAGCATACTGAAGCGATTTAGAGTGTTCACAGAGACTCTCCCAAAAAAGTCACTGTTCCCTTGGTTCTCCAAAGAAGTGTATCCCAGAGGGTAGGCGGGCGATCAAGAAGTCATTCAATTGACAATACAACAAGTGGGATGGGTAGCTTGAAAGCTGAGCAATCTCATATTTCATATCCACTGGAGCGACGCCTTCGCCATATGATGAAGTCAGGCCTGGAAAGGCGGTAGTGGGAAAGTGCTACAATTGTGAAAAAGTCCTAATATAAAGTTCGTCGACATATTTCAGCGATCGACGGTCGCTTAGCTAGAGGGCCTCAAGTTGAGGCTAATGGAGGCCAAGGTCCTCGGTCATACCAGCTGCTCGAAGGAGACTGAGGAGGCAAGCGTCCACCTACTTACACTGTTGATACTTTTGTGTAGGGGGAGGGAAGAGATTATCCAAACCTGTGCACTTCAAGAGAGGCTCGTTGCAGTTGTGGTTGTTCATACAGGTCGAACAGTCATCACCGGACGGATTGTTCAAGCACTGAGTAGCGCAGCTCAACCCACACTGGCCGAAGTCACCGAAGCATTCAGCACATCCCTTACTGAGACTACAACCCTTCTCGAGGCATGGCGGGATGAGCTGCTTCGGAAAGAGAACAGCACTCTCGCTACAATGCCAGAGGAAGCCGGCGAAGTACTTGCCCGCCATAGCCGCCTTGTCGGCGGCGCTGCAGGCGTTGTCGGCGGCCACGAGGCTAACGACGAGGAGGTTGACGAAGAAGTGCATCTCCAGACTGTGGTGCTTAGAGTAGTGGCGTTGGACGACCACGGACGGTTTGGTGCACAATAGCTTAAGTTCGGGTACGCCGATAGGAGACAGTGAAACGCCTCGCACGCTAACGACGAGAAGCATCAGTCCGGGATCTCGCCGAACTAGATGCTCGCGCGCCATTAATGGTGGCTGGATTCGCATGCTCTCAACAGCCATACACTTTTCGAAGAATCCCAATTCACGACAAGCAGTAACTCACCCATAAAGTAGGTTGCTGCACGATTCAGGGCTGAAGACAAGAAGGTGGCGTCGCATCGACAAGAGTACAGAACCACAGGACAACTCCTTCACGTTCCGGTGAGCTAGATCTCAACCTGAACGGCCTACCACGCTGAAATGTCATACAGAGAACACCCAAGAGGGCCAAGGATCGGTCATGCCATCTCATTCTTCCCTCCTCCGCATAGCACGTCACCGTGACGTTTCGGCACCTGTCTTCCCGGCTGAGGATGGTGGCAGTGCGACCAAACCTTTGAGTACTAAGAAGGACAGGGTAAGGGTGTGCTCCCGCCGGTTACGGAGGCGAGCGCGCTAAACTGGCGCCGAAAGATAGGTATACCACTGTGGGGTGAAGTGGCTACAATGGTTCCGCCACCATCCGGCATGGCTAGGCGCACGCGTTCTCGAGGGTATGCGTTCTAGATTACATTACAGATTCTCATTATCGATTGACTCCCCTCGAGTCCGGTTCCTCCTTTGTTTGAGCCCCGTCTCAAATTACCAGACTGTGCTGAGTTGAAGTGCAATTCTTGAAGGCAAGTGCTCCACCTCGTGGTCGGTCAAGAGTCCTAACTCAGGACTTTGTCTTGCTGAATGAGCTTAACACAACATACGCATTCGACATCAGTTACACTAGACAAACTTCGCATCTTCCATCATGGAAGTTCCATGGCGAGAACTCTTCGGCAGGAAGCACCCTAGCACTACGGAAGTACATTCTGCCGAAAGTTGGCAGGACCAGAAAGACACGGGTAAAGCTCGGAAAAATGATGCATGATCGCTTCTAAGGACGAAAAACTCGACGAGCCAGCGGACTCTGGAGTGGCACTGGACTTGTTTTCGATGGTTGGTACGCTACTTTGTGAACCGATGCCGGGCCGTGCACCTGTGTATGGGGACGGTGGGTATCCGAGCGAGCAGTATCTAGGCGTTCACTTGAAGTCGACACAGCTGATTCTCCATCTGACGTTGGCTCATCTGCAGGAGCTTCAAGATCGAGCTGTCAGCTTTCCTGGCCAGCAGATCCAATATGTTCCGGAATCGACCGCTTGACCTCTGCTTCCACGATTTGTCGATCCTGGC
>JABANP010000900.1:0-13005 GCA_013115135.1 Perkinsus olseni | reverse complement strand
TACATGGCACACTGCATAAGAGGAGGCAACAGAGACACTACACGATACTGGTAACAGCATGACGGCATTACTCAATAAGACTGTCCGCAACAGCAATGATGGCGCACCGTTAGTTGTAACGAGGAGCTGGACACAGCTTCCAGGAATTTCTATCGACTTGCTAAGCTATGCAGTGAGTCGCCTGGTTCTCGGGGCCTTCAAACAGCATTGCAGTATGTCGTAGTAGGTTCGACCCTCACAGTTACCCCTTCAACCAAGTTCTCTGAAGTCTTCTTTCCACTGTCATATCCCCCACCACTTCTCTGAGAATATCTCTCGCTCCACCTGTAGACGAGTTTCGCCGTCCTTGGTCTGTCACGGGCCTATGCCCGTATGACATGAAACCGAGGCTCATGGACAACTTACACGCTACCGGTTACGCTTCCCAATGTCTCCATCGGAGAGTGATGGTGACATGCAGTCACCACCGGCCCCACAAAGCTGTTCGTACTTTGTCGACTACGGCTCCAGGAGGGACCGCCATCTAGGGAATCGTCGCACCAATTCAAGTCCAGGACTAGCGAATCATCTACAGTGGCCCACGACCCGTGGACGGACACGCCACGGCATGCGGGGGACATGCAGTCTCCACGCGTTCTGCTTGCTGTACGCGCACACTGCCGGAGCCGCCAGTGACGTCTAGGTTGTTGGTTGCGGTGTCTCGTTCGTTTCTGACCATTCGCAATGCGATGCATCTCCTTTATCGCCGTTCTGTCTCTCGCTGCCTCTCTCGGTGAGGATGAAGGGGAACAATGTATGGCTACTTATGCACGGAAGCGGTACTGGGAAGACGACGACCCAACCTTCATAAAGTTCTTCAAAGTGCGGTGACCTTTACTTGAACGTTGCCGATGTCTCCACGAAGGGAACTATTTTACATACTAAGAACCTAGCAAAGTTCATCGAGGACTTCCGCTGGGCCAGCAAGAACCATGCGACGGTATACCTATACTATCAAGGTGGAGCCCAAGGAGTTGAAGCTGTTTCGGCCACCAATTTTGTGTTCGTCTTCGAATCGTTCGTCCGCAAGTTCGCGACTGAGAAGATGGGACCCCTTGGCATCAGCTTCGACGTTATGCTTTAAGTTCAGCCCATACATGAAGATACTCGACGGCGTTGACCAGGTGAAGGAAAGGCTGAAACAGCACAACTTGAAACTCGGTGTGACAATTCCCTATGATCATGAGGGTGCTGTACTGGTCGACAGGTTTATGACGAGGGCCGATCGTGTAACTGTCATGATCTACAGCAACAATTTTGAAATTCTTTGAAAATGATGAACCACTTCCTCAAGGACACTTGTGTCTACTGTCATAGCGTTAACTATGACACCCTCAACGCCAAGATCACATTCATCGCTCAGGGTGACTGTGAAGACATCACTTTGTGTCCAACAGCGACCATGTGCGCCTACAACAGTGACACCGCTCCAACTGCCTTTAGGGGCTCCGGCTTCATGCCGGGAACGGCGGGCGGCTCTTATGAAGTGATATTCTACGTCTATGAGCTGCTCAAGTTTACCACCGACTATTTGCGCGGTAACGTCACCGCTGAGCTCTGGTTCGACCACCTATTCGAGGAGCACGGGACTCGTTTTGGTATCAGCGACTTTGAGTGGGTAAGATGCTTTTATGGCTCGCGAGTTGCGGAGTCTGTCGGACTAAACCCAATGTATCGATGAATACCCATGCCTCGTGAGAAAGTGCTACAAATGACTGTCCAGTCCTACGCTTTTCTGTCACATTTTCCATCTAGCATCCTACGGTTGGACTTCGTACGCGAGTCCCTTTTAAGGGTGCTGGAAAACATCATTTGATTTTGCATCGAAGTGCTACTACAGCTATTCACTTCGTTATTGAACCCTATTCTGTTCTACAGAGTCGCTATGGGCTCATTCATGGGTGATTGAGCTACTGAGTATTGCTGCTCTGATGCTTCCTTATATGTGATGATGCTGAGAGCTGAGAATGGTATCCTCAGTGCTGTCTTTTTAGTTGCGCTGCTTTGCCATTAGCAATGCTGCCTAGTAGGCAGTGCCTACCCAGTTGCACGCATACTCAAGGCTTTCTTGGCGCCTCTCTTCACTCTTGTGTTAGAGTCAACTGAGGCTCATAACAATTCTCATTGCGTTCTGCTGCTTTTTTCTCGTGTGTACCAATTATACCGCACGTCGGGACCATAATATAGTTATGACAGAGTGGTCAGCGGGAGCTCATACCCCCGGAGCTCACCTGACGTGAAGGTTTTTGATAAATGCTCTACAGATAGCATGTCGCCATTTTATTTCTTTTTCATCTTGGGTTTCTCATAACTGGGAGTAGTAGCGGAGGGCATCGGCGACAGCGTGGTAACCAGAAGGGAGTGATAATTTCCCGAGGCAAGATTTTCATGTGATGAGGTTCATAATTGTGAAGAGTGCATGTGCTGAAGATAAGTGCTGAGGAAAATGTTGCTTGTTCTGCTCCTCGTTCGCACGTGCACATATTCTTACCTTCGAAGGTGAGCCCAGGATTAACTTCTCCGAGAAAGATTCTGTGGAGCCCTCCGTCTCGTTGACAGTGAACGCTCGAGAACACTAGTACTGGGCATATACCGACCGAGCACATGTCAACGCTACAGAAAGTCTCCAACTGAGCACATCGGCAACCTGCCGACGGCAAGGGTCTGACTGAGCCGGCTGACTAGCCGGTTGCGGCTAGCCGGAACCGGCGTTGGAATATAAACTGACACACCGAGCTGTCGTACGGTTGCATCGCGGAGTGCCTGCAGTACGAGGTCTTCTTGTATCATGAGCCATTCCTTTCCGCTGCCGAAATCAATATCACAATTGATGAAGAGAAAATTTCGTAGCCAGACTTCACCAAGTAGATGGCGGAATAATACTGTAGCTTAAATACATCAAAGTGGTATTACGAATAGAACTGGTTGAAAAAATTGTCTTCAGGACTATCAGACCCGATGCTAGGGTGCATTAAAGTCGGTTGAATTGTCTTCCTCGTCAAGGCCCTGGCTTCAGCTTTTGCTTAATGGCATAGATGAGGGAGCGCGTATCCTCAGGCAGAAGATCGCACCTCAGACGAAAGGCCATGAGCCCGCCCAAGTTCTCGTTGTTGCATAAGTCGATCTTC
Source organism: Perkinsus olseni (assembly GCA_013115135.1). NCBI lineage: Eukaryota > Perkinsozoa > Perkinsida > Perkinsidae > Perkinsus > Perkinsus olseni. The sequence continues at coordinate 9,838 of JABANP010000900.1, read as the reverse complement.
TCTTGCAGGATAGGCTGCGAGTCGAAAAAGTATCCTTTGAATGATCCGTTCCCCTTGGGGTCGGCGCCCATCTCAACGAGCTGGGAATACGTCGCTTGTGCCCCAGCACCGTTCTCGCCGTACAGAGGTACCTGTGAATGGCGACCTACCCTCGCTTGACATGTACAGAGAGTTATCTCACCCCAAGAGCGAACTTGGCGGGTGGCAGACCTTGAACGTTTTTCCACTCGTTGACCATGTTCTTCACCCAATGAATGTTGGAGTGACCTCTGGGGTCGCCGCAGTTGTCGTATCCCATCCACAGACACTTGTCCACCACACCACACAAGCCAATGCTCTTGTACAGGGCGTATGAAATACCGATGCTGAAGGACGGACTATGCGACAACAGACAGGTGCTCAACCTGACTTACGCCACGCTGACATTAACATTCCTGCCGTTCTTCTTCACGTTCTCCTTAGTTCCCTTCATCAAATCTCGATAGTTGTTCCACTCCTCGATACTATTTGGGGACTCCCAATCGAAATTGATACCATCGAACTTGTACTTCTCGACCATGTTGTTCGAAGAGGCGTAGAACTTCGAGAAGGCAGCCGGGCCGTCGTTGATGAACGGAATCCTTCCACCTATCATCAAAGAGACCCTCGCCGCGTGAGTGTCGGCAGCCTGGCGGGCCACCAGTAGCTCGTTCTCATTGGAGAAAGTCCTCGTTATCGTCCCGTTGGCGGAGACGGAAAATCCGATAATTATGAGCTCCGTGACTCCTGCGTTGAAGATATCGTCGAAATACGAGGCATTCCTAGTGACTGGGAGGTCTTCGCTTATGAAATATGCGTAGAACTCGAACGCCTCACTCGCCCGAGTAACGGCGGCCAGAAGAAGGTAGCTGATGAATGCCATCGCTGGAGGCCAACTTGGTACGCAAAGGAAACCTGAGTAGACACCGTGCAGCGGGACTTTCAGGGGAGCGAATGTTCCGTTGTACTGACTACCAGCCGAAGCCCACTCTGATAAGGCGATAGTCCACACGAACTGTCATCAGTAACAATTCCATTTCCCTCGGCTGATTTCAGCCCTACCTAGGAGAATGAACACACCACGTGCACTACAACTCAGTACAGTGTGGCCATTTGCGTCGGGGCCCACAAGATGAGGAAACTGATCTCTTCGTGGATTTGGGGTTAACGTATGTTCAAAGACGAGGAATGCACGCGAACGCTGGGACGAACGGACGCACATGTTACGCTCCGTCTATGTCTTTGCGTGCAGGGTAGTCCGAGCATAAGCTGTGGGCCTCTCCTTAAGTATGATGTCGCGTTCGTTGACCTAGGCGCCTAGTTATTCGATTCCCCACTCACTCTTACTTTTACTGTCACCTGTAGGTGTCACGGGGGGGACATTTTGCGCATGCGTGTGTGGATGCGTCTGGAGACACGCTCTCTTACTCTCCACTCTGTTTTCTGGGGTTTTTCTGCTTCTCTCCCCCATCTTTGTACTTTCCCCCGTAGGGAACACGGGGAGACACTGCACATGCGTGTGTGCATGCGTCTTTAGATCGATATCTTCGATCCCGCTATTACGGCTCATCACTCGTAATCATACTGAACTGGGGATGTTTGTTTTCGTTTGGGAAATGTTGTTATTCAGTACGATTGTCACGCTTTCTAATGGTTGAGGCTAATGCCTCTATGCCTAACCTACAATCATCAGTAGTTCCGGACTTGAGTTCTAGCGGTCCGAGTGACCTGGCTACAATGACAAATCGGTGAGGTTATATCTCACGGAATCTAAACTTGATGGTGAGTATGAAGGACTTGAGCAAACTCACCGCTTCTCATCCCCTGAGTGAAACGATCTTACTTGTGGTTTCCTAAGGCTTTTACCAAGTCGAGTGAGGTGTTAGCGAAGAAGGCCCTGAGCGACTCAGGGGTTCAACTAGAGCTAACAGGTTATCCGGGATAAGTCCTTAGCCGACGAACGTTGCTCATTCTGCTGACGCGCACAGTTTTACCTCTGCAGGTGACCTGAGGGTCAACGAAAGAAGGCTTGGGAACTGGGAGCCGACTCCTTCCACACCCTTTCAACCATCGAACAACGGAGGGTTTCTATGTGGGCAGGGAATAGCATACGAAGGAGGGGCAACGAAGGTCGTCGACGACGGCTCAATAACCCCGAGCGCGTGCTGCCTGCCCGATAGCATAAGGAGTGTATATGATATCGATAGACTGTAGCGTCTCTGTTCGGAATTATTGCACTGGTGAGATCTGTGTGGTAAGACTTTGTAGATTGCCGAACTAAACCTCATGCACGCTTTCCAGACTTGGGAAAGAAAATTGCCTCACACCCGCAGGGCCGACGCCAGGCATGCACACCAGTACCGCACTGCCAGTACAGTTACTGGTTGGTACGCAGTGGCTTCACTGTCATCGTCAGCATGACGCGTTGTTATTGCATTCCAGTGTTCACCCAAACGCTGACCGCGATCCCGATCTTGGAATATAGCTCATGCCCAGACTACCCTGCACGCATCAACCTAGACGGAGCGTAACATGTGAACTCGAGTTCAATTCGCAAACATCGATGCGAAACGGCGTTCCCGAACCGATACATTGTTCGCTCCCAGGAGCCTTCTTCGAGAGCGCCTTTGAAAAACGTATTTATTGAATGTTGCTCACTCTGCTCGTGATGAGTAAACAGATTATTCCCTCCGAAGGTGAGATCAGGGGTAAGCTTTCTGAGAAAGATTCTATCGAGTCCTCTCTATCTCGTTGACAACAAACGCTTGAGAACTGGCGTACCGCGCATATACTGACCGGGCTCTCATACGCGAAGCTTGCATCGCGGAGGGCCTAAAGTACGAGATCTCCTTCTGTCATAAGCCATGCCTTTCCATTGCCGAAATTAACATCACAATTGATGAAGAGAAAATTATGATGTCCGTTTTAACGATCTGAAAATTTAAATACTCTAGTTCAAGTGCATCAAAGTGGTAATACGACTACAGCTGTTTTAATAAATGGCTTTCAAGACTCTAAGACCCGATGCTTAGCGTAACAAAAGCGTGATATATCGCCATCCTCGTTAAAGCCCTGGCTTCAGCTTTTGCTTGATACCGTAGATGAGGGAGCGCGTGTCCTCGGGCGAGAGATCTGATCCCAACTGCCAGGCCATAAGTCCGCCCAAGCTCTCGTTGTTGCATAAGTCGATCTTCTCTTGCAGGATAGGCTGCGAGTCGAAAAAGTATCCCTTGAATGAACCGTTCCCCTTAGGGTCGGCGCCCATCTCAACGAGCTGGGAATACGTCGCTTGTGCCCCAGCACCGTTCTCGCCGTACAGAGGTACCTGTGAAGTTCATAGTATGAACGACGACCTACCCTCGCTTGACATGTACAGAGAGTTATCTCACCCCAAGAGCGAACTTGGCAGAAGGCAGACCTTCAACGTTTTTCCACTCGTTGACCATGTTCTTCACCCAATAAATGTTGGAGTGACCTCTGGGGTCGCCGCGGTTGTCGTATCCCATCCACAGACACTTGTCCACCACACCACACAAGCCAACGCTCTTGTACAGGGCGTATGAGTTACCGATGCTGAAGGACGGACTATGCGACAACAGACAGGTGCTCAACCTGACTTACGCCACACTGACATCAACATTCCTGCCGCTCTTCTTCACGTTCTCCTTCGTCCCCTTCATCAGATCTCGATATTTGTTCCACTCGTCAACATTTCTTGGGAACTCCCAATCAAAATTGATACCATCGAACTTGTACTTCTCGACCATGTTGTTCGCAGAGGCGTAGAACTTCGAAAAGGCAGTCGGGCCGCCGTTGATGAACGGAATGCTCTGCAGCACGAAGGAGACCCGCGTAGCGTGAGCGTCGGCAGCCTGGCGGGCCAACAGCAACTCGTTCTCATTGGAGAAAGTCCTCGTTATCGTGGTGTCGGCTGAGACGGTAAACCCCACAAAGACCAGCTCCGTGACGCCTGCACTGAAAATGTTGTCGAAATACGAGAAATTCCTAGTGGTCGGGAGGTTTTCGCCGACGAAGTACGCGTAGAACTCTAACGCATCAATCTGCCAGCTGACGGCAGCCAGCAGGAGGTAACAGAAAGATACCATCGATGTGGGTTAATGTTATACACTAAGGAAACCTAAATAGACGCCGTACAAGGGAACTTCCTGGTGAGCGTATGATTGCTTATAGTAGCTCCCAGTCAAAGGCCACTCTGAGAGAGCGATAGTCCACATGGACTGTCTTCGGTGACGCAGTGCTATGTGGTGCTGGTGATTCCCCGTGATTGATATCTGGCCCAGCTGGAAAATGAACGCACCATGTGCACTGCAGCTCAGCACAGCGTGGCTGGCAGCCACTGGCTGCTTGAAGCAGGGCTCAAGAGATGAGGAAACTGATCTCATTGTGGATTTAGCCTAAATCATCCAGAGTGAACGTATGCTCAACGACGAGGAACGCACGCGATTGCTGGGACGAACGGACGCACATGTTACGCTCCGTCTATGTTAATGCGTGCAGAGTAGTCTGGGCATGAGGTCCCGTTGGCCTTGTGTTCCACGTATGAGTGGGAAGACTAAAACAGCACAGCGTGCAAAGGCCCTCAGGGAATGGTGTGGGTGCCGAGCAACAGAAGGGGTGGTTGCCACTGTAGTGTCGTCTGCTGTCCGTCAAACAGAAGCATACGAAAATGAAGCAAGCGGGAACCACCTATCACCGCCCCCACTGATATAGTGTGTGCGAAGTTAGCACGAGTTCCTAAGTAACTCAGAAAGACAAGCGAAGCTCCCCACAAAGCGTATATCATAAACGCTACTATCATCGTAAGAAATACGACCTAAGTAGATGAGGATTATGAACGTATTGATTATCTTCACAAGATGATCTTACGAAGGTACGCTCTTATTGGGATCGTAACAAACCTTGTTGAACAAGATTATTGGTGTCTACTTCCACTTAGTGAAATCCACTACTATCTCACTGTTCGTATTGAAATTGTTGGTGATGGAGATAGTGATATGATCAACCAAAGATGCAACGGTTGCAACCTCTTTGATATCGTATTAGATGCTACCAAGTCATTCGGTTCAACCGAGTCGGTTGGTGTGGCATAGGAGAGTGTAGGGATAAGTCGGCGTTGAAGTTGGCTCAACTCCTAGTATGTTAGTGGCGGCGGTTTGCACTCCTCCTTACCGGCTCATTCTACACCCCGTTCCGCCTGGTTCCTGGAAGAGCAATACTCTCTTTCTGAATAGAGGGTGTATTTCCTCTCCTGGTGAAGATACCCGGTAGAGTCTGCCACCCCAGATGATCATTCTGAAGTGGGCTCGGGGATGGCTCGATGTTTCTCACGCTCAATGCGGAGAATTTTCTCGAGGCGAAGCGTTCGGAAACAAGAGGGAAACGGCAGTTTCGATATAATCGCGGCGCGATGATCGCGCCGTTTACCCTCCATGCAAGCTGGACCAATCTCAATCATCAGGCTAGCTAATACCGACCCTATCGACTAAGTTGTTCATCGCTCATCCCTCATCCAACCACAAGAACACAACATAAGGAGTAAAAAAGAGAAAAAATTTCGAGTAACCGGCGAGACCGGATAATGAAAATGTCGTCGTCCAAAATTTCGTCGAAATCATTTCGACGAAATGTAATTACCCTTCATTATATGTGAAAAACCCGCGACCACCACCTAGAAGGGTTGATCGTAGCTACGCATGACCCTCTCTTAATTGTGGCTTGTTAGGAGGCTTAGAAGTTCGCAGTGGGCATCATTGACTACTCGGAGTAGCCTACCTTCCAGAACGTCCTGCGAAAGCCTTTCATTTGCGTCATGACCGTGGCCTCAGAGGTGGATATGATGAATGATTCATCATGAATCCTAGATCACCCTCTCGTAGACGTTGATCGGGACAGAGGCGCTGCATAGCGCCAACGAACGGGTCCCTGGCATCTGGCTCTAATCCCACGTTGTAGAACTTGGAGTAGTCCCCCACGTCTGTTAGGCTGAGTTGGCAGTGAAACCGATCCGTGCTCACTCCATTGCATGTGACCTGTACGTCCACGAAACCATCATTGTGGATGTAAAAGGTCGTTTGTAGATAGGGGGTTGGGGCTCGTCGGAGACTCGACCGAGTCTTTTGAGGTGGAGTGTTTGGCCTCGAATCTTGACATACAAGTCGTCACTGGTAGCAAAAAGTAAGCTCCACGAGGTCGCCGTCTTGGATGGGCCGCCTGGAAAGATCGCCTGAACGTTATTGTGCCAGTATTGGGACTCTTCGTGTGTGAACTGGATTGTGTGAGTGTCTCCAACTTCTTCACCAAGGTTACGCTTGATGCTGTACAACCCGTCGAAGAAGGCGTCCTTACCATTAACCTTAAAGATCATACCAAAATGATAGTCTGCGTCCACGCGTTAACTGATTTTGAAGTCGCCCGGGACGACTCGTCCCCGCCGTAATCGAACAACCCGACTGCCTGACCATCCACAGACATCAGCAGTTGAACACCTATGCTGCAAAGATGATCCCGCTAATGATCGATGGTAGTCCTCACAAGATCTACAGCTCATCCATATTTCCATGGTACAGCTTTTCTCTGAACCTCTACTGAATTTCAATAGTATAATGAGAAGGGGCGCGTGGAGCTACCAATGGGGGTGACCGATCAGTCCCTATCAGGCATGCAGTTCTGCTTCATCAGCTGGACGTATGAACTCTCATCCAGGTACGAGAATGCAACACCAGCAACAACAAAGAGGAAAATTCTCTAATAATCGCCGCAAGACCGGATAATGAAATAATTTGTCGAAATGAAGTACTACATGTGAAAAAAAAACCACCTCGACCAGCTATGCTAGTCCAGCTAGAAGAGTTGCGCACGATTATGCAAACCCCTCTATCATTGGTGGCTTATTAAAAAGCTTAGGATCTCGTAGTGCTACGAATGACTACTTGAAGTAGCCCACCTTTCTGAACGTCCTGCGAAAACCTCTGATTTGCGTCATGACTGTGGTCTCAGAGGAGAATATGATGAATCCTAGGTCGCCCCTTCCTAGACCTTGATCGGGACAGACATGCTGCATAGCCTTAACGAGCGGGTCCATGTCGCCTGCTTTTTCTCCCACATTGTAGAACTTGAAGTAGGGGTCTTCTACGCGTACTAGGATGAGAGGGTAGATAAACCGATCAGTGCTCACTCCATTGCACGTGACCTGCACTCCCACGGTAGCATCATAAGCGACGTCAAAGGTCGCCTTGAAATATGGGGGATTGGTCTCGGTGTAGACGAAGCGGCCGCCTGGAAACACGAGTAAACCTACCCTCATGAGCTGGAGTGTTTGGCCTCGCATCTTGATCTTGAGCTCGTCACTGGCGAAAAAAGCAAGCTCCACGAGGTCGCCCTCTTGGAATGGTACCCCTGGGAAGATCGCTTGAATATTCTTGTACCAATATTGTACCTCGTCGTGTGTGAGCTCGAGTGTGTAGGTGACACCAAACTTGAGGGAGTACATCCCATCAAAGAAGACGGTCTTATCCTTGAACGTAAAGGTCATACCAACTTTGAAATCTGCATCTACGCGGTAAGTGATGTCGATGTCAGTCGAGTGGTTAGTGAACAATCCGATTACATTTCCACAGAGCTGTGGAGTGCACGGTTTACCCGAACCATCCACAGACATCAGTACTTGAACACCCATCAGCAAAAGTTGGACGAACTTCATTTTCGGGGAAGACTTGAATCCTGCAGGGATGACCTCGGAGCTTCTCCCTGAATACCTATTGAATTCCAATAGCACTACGAGGAGAGGCTGGTGGAGCGACAAATTTGAGCGGCCGTCCTGAAAGGCTGAACGCGTATTTGCTGCCCTTAGACACGCATGCGCAACCCCCTACTCCAGGAGCACCTGGGGACTCCAGCTCGACAATCATTGAGGAAGACTGACCCCCACCGATTGCTCTGGATGGCTCGAAGCCGATCGACGTTCTGATGCCAGAGAGACACCCCACAGCTTCCAAGATTGATCTGGTCCAGTTCAACTGGAATCTACTTCGTGGATTGTTCCGTCCGAGACAGACTGTCCCCATTCTGGTGATGCCTAGTGCCGCAACCGATTGCTCCACCAGGAGTCAGCACTCGCTGGCCGATACTCTTAATGAAGCGACCATACGTCTTAGTCCACAATGATCCGCTTGCAACCGTAAAAGAGCTAGCAGAGAACTAATCGTATCGCCTTTATGGAACTATTAAAAGGAAGGTGGAGGGGGACACGCCGTTCCGGCGGTGGGGACAGTGTCCCCGGGAAGAGGGCAGGAGATCTTCCTTCAGGGTAGGGGGCATTTGTTCTCGTGACCACGTGCAAGAACAAAACAGCGAAGGTAAGGGTGAGAACGGATAGAATGAAACCGGTCCGCGATCATTGCGGTATCACTACGGGAACGTAGGAGTGGGTTGTATCTCAGGAAATCGGCCTGGCAGACCTGGTCTGCCCAGATTGATCAGCAGCAGGAGCCCAACTCGCGGCCACTCGCAATGCCCTCGAGAACTCAGAGCTAGGCGTCTTTCGATGCCACCTACTGTTACGTAAGCAAAAACCATTTTTTGTTTTGCAGACATACGAGTTGGTGCCAGTGATATGCCGAATAGGTGGCTCTTGAGGAGGCGGCCCAGGGGAAAGCGTGCTCTTGAAGAGAAATGGCGACGATTCCCTCGACATTTCGAGCCCCACCGAAAACTGGGTCGAATTACCAGAATCGACGAGATCGATGACCAGAGGGGCACGAGAAATCAGATGGAGTCCGGCCCTTATACAGTGCCAATAGTGGCTTGCTTTTTCACATGGTGGTACCAGGTTATTGTCGATGATGAATCGTCGGCCAGAAGGGGATGGACGCACTACGTGTTGTCTCCACTCAGGGTGTATGACACCATGTTGTATATAGATCTTCATCCACTATCCCCACTACACGCCTGTAAGTGTCCCTCATTCATGCCTGTTCGCGTGAAAGCCAGTTCTGTGTCACAGCACTGTGCAGCAGTTGTGATATGCCGGGGAGCTTGGGCCCGGTTACCGGCCGCCTGTTTGAACCAGCATCTACCTTCGATGGCGCCGCTGTCTACCCTTTCGCCTCGCGTGCTCAAGTAAGTTGCATACCACGCTATAAAGGGCCTGTTGTTGGTTATCAGTGCAGCGAGAAGTTCTCGCTGCACTGATGGGGCTTCATCGTTGACTCTGCTCTTGACTGAATCAAACGAAAACAGGTATCATCGACGGACGATGATGATGAAACTAATGATAAGTCTGATGGTAACTAGTCTACTCGGGTAGGAACATTTCGACGGGATCTGACCCATAATAGTTTCTGCGTACGGAGGTTAGGGTGAGCACGGATAAGACGAACGATGGGATGGGATGTGCATGAGTGGGTTGTATCTCAGGAATTGGTCTGGCAGACCTGGTCTCGCCCAGAGTGATCAGCAGCAGGATCCCAACCGTGGCCACTGCAATGCCCTCTTGAACTCAAAGCTAGGTCTTTTGATGCCACCTACCGTTACAAACGCAAAACTATTTTTGTTTTGCAGACATACAAGTTGGTGCTGACATTTCGAGCCCCACCGAAAAACTGGCTCGAATTACCAGAATCGACAAGATCGATGACCAGAGGGGCACGGGAAATTAGATGGAGTCCTGCTCTTATACAGTGCAAATCATCAGTTACCGCTGTAGACCATATATGGCTTCGAGACAACCGTGGTTCTCACCATTGGTAAGTCACTGAGCCTCAGGCCCCGGTATTCGGGCCGCGGGGTTTGAGGTTTGGTC
>JABANP010000090.1:0-152212 GCA_013115135.1 Perkinsus olseni | reverse complement strand
TTACTGGCTGAACACAAAGCCAATCTGATCAGAGCTTCAACTGGCGTCCTCATAAAGATTACGGCTCCTTATCTGTGTACCCTCGAGGAAAGTGGGACGCGTTAGAGATCGGCAAGTTCCCGTGGCCGGTTGATTATCCTGTTAAGTACGAGAAGGTGGATGGGAAAGATGGACGACCAGGCTACTTCGATGTCAACTTCACGAGCTTTGAGTCTCCCAGACGCTTCACTCGTCTTGTCCCGGTATCGATTGATGAAGTCCCTCTGAGGGGAACCCCACCCCAGGCGACGTTCGAGGCACATTATCCGACGAATTGGACGGCAACACTCGAGGAAAAGCCTGGCGGAAGAACGTCCAAGATCAGAGCTACGGTTCGCGATTCTGTATACGATTTCAAGAAGGTGAAGACCCTTAATGGTGGGATCGTCAAAGGTTTCAAAGCGAATGTGGCTGGGAGCAAGAGAACAGCCGAGGCTTTCTTTTTCAAACTGCCAGCAAACGAGACTCAGTACGGCCTGATGCTGACCTCAGGAGTCAAGTCATATATGCTCTACAGAACGGATGAGGTGGAGCTCCGAGAACACGACATGCTCCCGCCAGCGTGAGACCGGAAGGTTTCCCTCTTCTTCGCCTGACGAGTCTCCCTCAGGATGATGAGACCTCGACCGTCCAATTCAGCTGGTCTACCAAGGTATGATTCTCTGACGACTGGCATCCCTTCGGGTGTCTAGTTGGTCTGCGTGACCGAGTATTTATTTCAGTTACGGAGACGCTCCCCCAAGTTACGAAGAAGCGACCGGCGTACTTCCTCGATGATTCAATTCCGATGCCAGTCGAGTAAGTACCGATGTGAACTGGGTGGATTCACACGTGATTGGAAGGCTTCTAACGGAAGTGTGGAAAATCGATCGTCCGGGCTTGCTGGTGAACGCTATCCGCCTGCATGCACGCATTGTCATTTTCTTACCGACTCCTACATCTTTTGTGACAGGTGTCGAGCCAGCTAGCACTGACGAAATGATCACTGCCACACGACTCCTGTTCTTCTGTCGGACGTGGCTCCAACGTTCTGTCATGTTTATTGATGTGGATGTTTGAGTACGCCTATCAGCTTGTCATCATGCTTTTTGATGAGTATCGGCCTGCGTTGTGTTCGTCAATAGATGAGACCGACAGGTCGGTTTCAATTGATCGGGCCTAACAAGCGATGAAGAATCGAACCGTCGACATCTGCGAGACTGACGTTAGACGATTTGACTGGCGAGGAAGCAACTCCTGTTAGAATTTAAGCGACACAAGCCAGGATAGTTGAGACTTTAGTCCCAGTTGATCATCAAAAATCTGATCTCAAAACACACAAGCCTAGCAGAGGACAACCTCACGATTTGTGTGTCGCAAACAACGGTAAGCGCGCTCGCGACACGCCAACACATCGGGAATGCTGCAGGAACCGATTGAAGGAAAATTCGCAGCCAGGGTCCTGCGATCTCGCCATGTCTTGGTGATCCTATCTTTCGCTTCTCGTCCACTCTGCTCATATCCTGTCGGTTTCAATATAGACTCCACATCAATGTCCTGTTCTCTACATCAATGCTCGGGAAGTCTCTGCTGGTTCCTTCGTTACCGATGACCATGGAGGCTTCACTACGTCTTGTCATTCCCGGAGTGATCACAACTTCCGCTATGTGGCAGCGTCCGTCCAAGGTCTACTGTTACTTCCACGAGGCACTGCAGTTCGTATGCCTTCTGACTCGGCCCGGCGGTGACCTAACCGGTATATCCTCTCATGGACTCCCCGCGTACGTCGTACGCCGGGTGACATCCCAACTCATACAGTTTAAATTCGGCACTTTTTAGCTCGAGCACTTTCTTTACAGACAACTCCCAACTCAGTCACCATATTCTAGATATTCTACACCTTTTCAACATCTAGTTCGACAGTGGAACCATCAAGTTCGCCGAGGCGGGCGAAGTTGGATGTACGAATCTGAAACGGGAATAGCTATTCCGCACGTGGAACATTCAATTTCGCGTTGGGACTTTCGAATCCGCACGTTGGCCTTTCGTAAGTTCAATTTCGACACAATGGAACTTTCAACTTCGCAATAGGGAACTACAATTTCGCATTCGAACGTTCAATATTCGTGAGCGGTCCTTGGAACCTTCAATTTCGCGGCACTGGAAAATTCAACTTCGGAAATGGGATGTTCGATTTCGTTGTCGCCAGCACTTTTTTGCCAACGATCAAGCAATTGCTGAGCCCCTGGATCTCGGTAGTGTGTATGGGGTACACGACGAAGCTTGTGTACGCATACGCACCGGACCATGGGGCGAGCGTCACGCGAACTTGACATGGGTTGCTCATTGAAGAACGAGATAAGTGCTATATAGCGCACTAATCCAGGAGAGGAAGACTCCTTGAGTTTTGTGGCCCTCCCGCCCCTCCCTTTCGGCTTTTATCCGTGAAGGGGGAGAGTAGAGCTTCTGCCGATCTCCAGACTCAGTGAGAGCACCTCCAAGTGCAAAAAAGTGCTGGCGACAACGAAATCGAACATCCCATTTCCGAAGTTGAATTTTCCAGTGCCGCGAAATTGAAGGTTCCAAGGACCGCTCACGAATATTGAACGTTCGAATGCGAAATTGTAGTTCCCTATTGCGAAGTTGAAAGTTCCATCGTGTCGAAATTGAACTTACGAAAGGCCAACGTGCGGATTCGAAAGTCCCAACGCGAAATTGAATGTTCCACGTGCGGAATAGATATTCCCGTTTCAGATTCGTACATCCAACTTCGCCCGCCTCGGCGAACTTGATGGTTCCACTGGCGAACTAGATGTTGAAAAGGTGTAGGGATGAAGTTATCACTGATAACTAGGCTGGCCGAGTTCCAGCGAAACCTTAAAGGGCCTGGGGCGAGGAAGCCAGCCCTCACCGAATCAAAGAATCCTTCTCCCTCGTACTCGATGAGAACACTCCTAACACTGTGTCTGAGTCGGACACCGCTGCGACACCACACCGAGTCCGGACGGGCAGTCTTGCCGAGGCTCCACGAATAACGCGGAATATCACAGGGACAACATAGTCGCCTCACTGATATAGGAATGGGAGAATGGGTTACTCTGTATGTGAAGAGCGCAGCTTCTTGAAAGTGGTGTTAGCCACTGCCGCACTCTAATGAGCCGTCTCGGAATGTTAAATGCAGCTTCCGGTGTCAGCCTGTGCTCACTTACAATGCCCTTCAATGTTTTATTGGCTCTCTTTGTTCCCAGCGCCTTGGGTGTGATCAGCCTTCGAGAGCGCCCATTCAAGTTCTACTGTCACTTCCATAAAGCACTGCAGTCCGTGTGCTTTCGGACAAAGGAGTGGTACGGAATAGTCGGAATAAACGCGAACGAAATCTTCGCCTATGAAGACCACCCGCGAATGCCCTACTATAACAGCTCAAGCAGCAAGGCTCATCCGCGCGCCTCATACGTTGACGTCCGTCCTCGCGGAGCGTGGGTCTCAATAGAAACTGGAAAGTTCCCATGGCCTGTTGAGTACCCCATCAAGTATGAAAAGGTGGATGGGAGAAACGGACAGCCAGGCTACTTTGACGTCAACTTCACGGATTATGATCGGCCGAGACGCTTCACACGACTGATGCCGGTCTCGATGTATGACATTCCCTTGAGGGGAGACCCACCCCAGGCGGAGTTCGTGGTGCATCACCCAACCAAGTGGACGGCGATATTGAAACAAGGGAGATACTCCGAGACGAAGAAGAGATATAAGCGGGTCTTCGAACTGAGGGTTAATTTCTCCGAATCGGAATGGGTTTTGAGGAACGTGAAAACGCTCGATGGTGGAATCGTCAAAGGTTTCCGAGGAAACGTGGCTGGCAGAAGAGAGCATGCTGAGGCTTTCTTCTTCGAGCTTCCAACAAATGGAACACAATACGGTCTGGTGGTTACCTCGGGAGTCGAGTCCTTCGTGCTCTACAGGACAGACGAGGTGACGGTTAGAGACCACGACATGCTCCCGCCCGGGTGAGACTGCGTAACACGGATTGCTTCCCCGTGCATGACGAACCTCCTTCAGACTCGTCAGGCCGCGAACTTCAATCCAGCTAGGTCTACCAAGGTATGGCCTCTAAGGCTGGGCATTCCTGCAACGAGCCACACGGTGAGGCTGGACATGCGCGTTCTTTTCAGCTACGGTGAATCGCCCCCGAGTTACGATGATTCCGCCTTCGATCGCGTCGTGGCTGGGTGACAAGTCGCCTGACTGGGGACCCTTTAAATTTGTTTGTGGTCCGATTTCCACAGCCACTGAGTCATCCGGGGTCTTATTTCCTCTGAGGACTGCACAAGGCAAATACTATCTGCAACTCTGTGATGAGAACCTGAGAATTCCAACAAATTCTGGCCTGGACAGGAACCAGTGTCTTACCATTGTCGCTGCTAATGATTGCTGTTAGCCTTCGATTTTGAATACTGTAGTGAGCTCGATGTTATCCTCTGTGATAATCACTACCGGCTTCACGTTTGTCAATGGGAGTAAGGAAGGAGTAGCTGAAGCTCGGCTCAGAGGAGTATGCGACGGGTTTATGTTCTAATGTACACTGCAGACGTACGACAGACGATTCAACGCGGAATATTATGATTGCTCCTCCTGAGGAATACACTAGTGACCCTTTCCAACCTAGATCAGGAGCATGATCTATGCAAGGAGTTCGTTTTCCGTACGGGAAAACCTCCCTGAACGCGCAGAGGCAGTTTGCAGGGTGATGGATTACCGATAGCATGCTCGTGAAGTTGCTCCTGACAGGGGCCTCCTGTTGCCAATCACTCCCGTCTTTTCATCGTTCTAGTCTCATCTTGGTTTTTTCTCTTACCCAGCGTTGCCTCTCTTTCCACCTGTCCTCATGACCATCAAGACATTAACGCGCCTCACAATCCTCAGTTTCGCGGTGAGCCTGGCTTTCAAGAAGCATCCATATCGCTTTTACTGTCATTTCCGACAAGCACTGCAGTCCGTGTGCTTTCGGACTCTCAAACGCCATGGAATATGGGGGGTATCCAGACACAACGTCTTTGCGTACGAGGCCGACCCGCGAGTACCCTACTATGAGAGCTGCAATTGGCAACCTGACCGGGATTGGACCTACCTCGCCCTCCGCTCTCGTGGTGAGTGGCCTTCACTAGAAAACGGAAGGTTCCCGTGGCCCGTTGAAGCTCCCGTCAAGTACGAAAAGGTCACCGGCCGTGACGGACAGCCCGGCTACTTGGATGTCAACTTCACAGATTATGACGGCCCAAGGCGCTTCAGACGACTGATGCCTGTCTCAGTCTACGACATCCCATTAAAGAGGCGACTCACCCGAGGTGGAGTTCGTGGCGCATTACCCGACGGAATGGAAAGCGATATTGAGATATACCGGGGAGTACTCTTGGTTGAGGAGAAAATATGAGAGACTTTTTCAGATCAGCTTTTCCCATTCTGGTACCGTATACAATTTTACAGAGGCGGAAACTCTTACTGACGGTATTGTGAAAGGGTTCAGAGGAATTGTGGATGGAGAGGAGAGAATTGTTGAGGCATTTTTCTTTGAGCTTCCAGCGATCCCAAGGCAGTACGCTCTCATGCTAACGTCAGGAGTAAATTCTTATATACTATACAGAACAGATGAAGTTGGGCTCAGAGATCACGATATACTCTGCCCCGGGTAGGACGAAAAGTTCTCCCTTTGCTAGGGAATGAACCGCTCGAGATTTCGGAATGTGCTTATTCTCAGGCTCAGAAGGCCACGATCGATCGATTCGCTCGGGCTACCAAGGTAACACTGCGGCCAATTCCCGTCCAGCGCCCACAATGCTGAGTTCCAGGTACGGGGCAGGCCCCCCAAGCTACGAAGAAGCGACGGGTATTGAAGACTCACCGGAACATGAAAATCAAGCTTCGGCTGCGGAGGATTGCTCCTATACAAGTGCCATTCAAAGGGTTGTGGATCAGCCTTGCACATAAGAGTGCCGGTGTAAGCCTAACGGTCTACTGAAGCCCTTTCCAGGCAAGTGTCACAGGTCGTCCACTTTGAGAAGCCGCTCGGTCTCAGGTATTGAGACTCACCAGCACCTCCAGCGGCATGCAGTGCTAACTTCAAGACCAGAGTGTTCTCCGTTGTGAGTGACCGCCTTTTGTTCGTCGATGCAGATGAGTCTGTATCACTTGTCACTATGATCTGTTGTAATTACAGTCATTCGTCGCGTTTGTCAATGGATGTGATTGACTAGACGTCTCGGGTGTCCTTGGTTTGCGACCAGAGGACCGGTGAAGATTCAAGGCCAAGCAGGTGGAATTGATCACCACCAAACTATCGGCGGCCGATGATCGGCCTCTCTGCCGCTAATTCTCCACGGTGACTATAGCAGCCATAGTAGACTCCTGGGTTATACATCTATGGGTGCTAGCCCACATCATAGGGGAACGGTTCCTACGGAAGGAAGGCCACTTCGGTGCACACCGAAGCAGGAGCACAGCGCTTCGATGAAGACGATGCTCACATTTCAGTATATCTTGCGAATGAGAGTCTATCTCGTGGTCATCGGTTCAACTTTCACTTGGTCGGCTAACGCTGAATACAAGTATTACTGCAAATTCTTCGAGGAACTACTGGCCCAGTGTATCGGTAGACCTACTGGAGGCCCCGTGACCACTCTGTCACAACACGGTGCATTGACCCATCCAGATCGACCAAATGAAGTTAGATATGTTAGCGAGGTTTGCCGCGTCAAGGACCGCCCAACGGGGTCGGCGGAAGGTTCCCTCAAGGTGCATCCTCGGGTGAAATGTGACATCGAAATTGGCGTTGGAGTCCGATTGCATGAGACGAGTATATCGTACGAAAGAGAGAAGAGAATATTCGATATACCTTCATATTATTTTCTGACCAATCAGATAACCGGAATGAGTTACCAATTTGCCAAGCTGAGACCAATTGCGCCGGAAGATGTTGTGCTCCGACGGAGTCAATCAATAGGAACCACTGCGGCGACTTTCGTGAGCCACGCGCCTCGCTATTGGAGGGCAATCCTCACGGAAGAGGTCAGCCATTCCCAGGATGCTCCTCCAGGGTGCTTTAAGCTACCTGGTCGAGCGGATCGAGACCGGCCGAGATACGTCATTCGCCGTCAGAGACGGCCAAAGTTCCAGGTTAGAATGGACAATGGTACATCGAAGAATCTGACCGCATTGGACACTTTCGATGAGATGATGAGACTTGAGACATCGTCGGATCAGTACGATGATGACACTTCAATACGCGCGGAGGCATTCATCTTCGAATACTCCTGGCTGGGAGAATCTCACAAAGCGATCATGGTCACTTTCAAAGGGGAGTCTGCCATTCTATTCGATACGAGTATGCGACCTCTGCGGTCAGCTGAATACAAGTGAGAAGCGACGTGGAGGAGGAACTTCTGCTGTTTCGGCTGTTGAGGATGGAGTTCTTCAGGTACTTCTCGTCCGTACGATATCCAAATCGTTACAGAGAAGCCCAAAGGTGAGTTGGGCTGCATTTTCCGGTTCCTGGTCCTTGTCGCTCGCAGCCTTTGTTCGGTTGACCCGAGGAAATAAATGGCGATGTTTTTGCGGCATCATCGAATTGACACTCAATAACATGTCGCAGTGCATGGACTATCGCAAGAACATAAATTACGCCCTAGTTCCGGGCCGATTTGAGTTGGGTTTTAGGCCGGAGGAGAGTCTGGATGCGCAAGTCTGGATCGACAAGGGTCGAATGGCAGACCCCTCATGGTGGACTGCTGTCGTCAACAGCTGTACATTCATTTCTCACTCTTCAGACCACGATCGACACCACTCCCGTTGGATATCGGAGACTCTACGACGGAGAGGGTAATCAAGACGACCCCCCACCTTGCTGCTATTGTTCATGCTGCATGCTTAATCGGTGTTCATCAAGATGTGTTACCCATGGGAGGAGTTTGGTTTGAGTGAGTTTGCAATGATCAGGGCGAACCAGCATCAGCAGCGTCCTGAGGATAATCCAATTTTTTCACCTCGCTGCCCTCTTACCCAGCCACAGACACTCCTTTGGGACGAGAGCGCCTCGCGAGTCCATCTGCTAACTTACAATCATGTTCCGTTATGAGTATTCAACTCTCAAATGACTTTGCTCACGACCAAGTGGGTGCCATCATCTAACAGCGGCTGAAACCACGCCTTCACGTCAACCCCATCGCATTCATCTGAAACTACTGAAGAAGGGCAATACTAATGATGGGCCAGCCCGTCTGGGAGGTGTGCATATCACCCGGGTGCTCAACGGTTGGTCCCCAACCGGTCCACAGAAGGCAATGATGGTGTTCCCCTGATTTGGTCGCTTGGAGAAGCTGAGAAGAATCATCCCTGGCAATCTCGAGTGTCTTCTCGTCCAATGCGTTCGGAGACCTATGAAAACAAGTGGTGGACCGCTCAGGCTGCGTGGACTTGCCCACTCTCTGTGAGTGACTTAGCCCTTTCGTACGCCAGTAGATCTTCATTCCAGATTCCAGAAAGTCGAATGAGATTCCGCATGCCTGTGACGTCGGCCCTCACGTCATGAGTTTTTGCCTCGCCCGCACTGCTGTGCTCGAAGATGCATTTTCCGCTCTCTCCTTCGAGCTTCCACTATCACTGGTCGCTTGGACTGGCGCTTCCGATGCCTCGGGATACACATCCTCTCTGAGTGGTCCTCGAGCTCTTCCTTTCGAGGGCATGGTTGTAAAAAGACGTGTCAGTAAGCCTTTCTTGTGTTAGTCAATAGATGAGAGTGAAAGCTTCATGGGCAATCGGCGTTCACGCTGACATAACAAGGATAGCCTGGCCTTCCAGAAGTTACCATTGCTACAGCAGCTATTCTAGACCAGGCAGATATCCGATGTTAGTATGTCTTGTAAATGAGAATCCATCTCGTAACCATCGGCATTACACTGGTTCGGTTGGTTAATGCCGAATATAAGTATTACTGCGAATTCATGGACGAGATGGTAGCTCAGTGCATTGGTAAAACTAAAGGAGGTCTGATAAGTACTCTATCACAACATGGTGCCTTGACTCATCCAGAGCACCCGAAAGAAGTTCGATATGTAACCGACGTTTGCCATATTAAGGATCGCCGTACCTGGTTCCCTTCGTTCGCGAGCGGTTCCCTTCATGTGGATCCCCGAGTCAGATGCGACATCGAGATCGAGGTCGGCACCGGGATGCTCACTGCCAATATATCTTACAAAGCAGAGAAGCCAATCTTAGACTTACCATCATATTATTATCTCACCAACCAGCTGACAGGAATGGGGTACGTCTTCTTTAAGCTGGATCCGATCGCCCTGGAGGATCTTGAACTACGACGGGATCAATCAACAAAAAAGACTGGGGCCACTTTCGTAAGCCACGGACCCCGGTATTGGAAGGCAATCCTCACGGAAGAGGCCCGCCCTGGTCCTTCACGGGGATCGAGAATACTAGGTCTAGACGTCAGAGCTAGAAGGCGAACAGCCGAGTTCCTAACGCGAACGGAGGATGGTACGATGAAGAAGCTGGTCGTGTTGCGGACTGCTGATGGTGTTATGAAGCTCGGAGCGACGCCGAGTGACCACGATGGTGACTCTCCTTTGCGAGCTGAAGCGTTTCTTTTCGGATACTCATGGAAGGATGAACATCATAGAGGAATCATGGTCACTCACAAGGGCGAACCTGTTATGCTATTCGATACGAACATGCGGCCCAAGCGTTTAACTGAGGACAGGTGGGGAGCAACTTTCGCGATCGGCTCTGTTGAGAATCGAGCTCCTCAGGTACTTCCCGTCCACACGGTATCCGAATCGTTACAGAAAAGCTCAGAGGTGGGTCGAGCAGCGACTCGTGGTCAGCGGCCTTCGCCACTCGCAGCTTCCGCCCGGTGGAGGTAGATGGCGATGTTATTGTAGCATCGTAAAGAAATTTGGGAGACTAGTCAAATGGTCTTCCTCCAATGCCTGGCGGATTCGAGTTTATTTCAGGCGGAAGGAGAGTCTGAAAGGGAAAGTCTGGATCCACAAAGATGACACGGCGGACCCCTTCTGGTACACCCCTGTCACCAACAAGTGCGTATTGAGCTCCCACGCTTCAGGCCATGATCGATACCACCCCATAACACCGTAAATATCGGAAAGGGCCATCAAGACAACCGCCCGCTCTTGTTATGTTGCTTTTGTGCATGCTAAATGATTTATCGGTGGTGCTGATCAAGATGTATGATAGCCGAAATACGAAGCTTGAGTAGAGTGGGCTGGTTATGATGGTGATGGATAGCCGGCACCGGCAGCAGCGTCTGCCTGATGCCATCAGGAGGATAATCTAGAATCGCCGACCCCCTCACGGACCATAGCTACGCACAGTCCACGATCTTCTCCGTTGTTATGTGGTCACTTTGACGTGTTCATTGATGTCGCGTTCATCCACTAATTCCCCATCCTGGTCCGTTATCAGTATTCGCTGGCTTTGTGTTTATCAGTGGGGGATGAGAGACTCTGATTCAGCTCTGGGAAGGCACCGACTGGCGGTTGAAGCTCCGCGTTCACGCCAACCTCATCAGAGTCATCTGCGCCAACTTTGAGCGTACGATACTAATGAGTAGCCGGCCCGTCTGCTAAGACTTGCATAGTAACTGGCAGTCCAGCCCGCTTCTACCGAGAGCAGTAGCGGCATTCCCAGTAGAACAACAAGCACTCCCGAACATCCACTCGCGTTCGGAGGCCTAGCACAACGTCTTGTCCACTAAGCATGCTCTCAAAACAGAAGACCGTGATCGTTCCAGAAGGTCAAATGAAGCTCGACGAGCCAGTTAGATCGGCCCTCGCCTCGGAATACAAGTCGATGGACCCGCCGGGTTAAACTCGGCATTGCCAAGTTGGCAATACTCGTGCGAATCGACTCAATCTCGCCCCGCACTGCTGCGCTCGAAGATGCATTTCCCGTCCTCATTCTCGAGCTTCCATTAGCATCATTCGCCTGAGCAGCCCGATTGTGAGCCCTCAAGATACCCGGCGTCTCCAGAGCGATCTATGTAACCTTGAAGTCGAGGGGAGGGTTACAATTATTATGATCGTTTGCTCTTCTCGTGGTCATCAATAGTTGTGAGGGAGATGATGGGTGATCAGGCTTACGGAAAGGCTCGGCTATCACCCCAGCGATTTGGCATATCAAAGATGACCTCACCTCTCACTGAGAGGCTCTCAGTTACTCGTCTTAGGATAGAGACTGAGCAGCAGCCAGTTAAACTGTCAGGTTTTAGTATTTCTTGTAAATGAGAATCCATCTCGTGACCATCGGCATTTCACTGGTTCGGTTGGTTGATGCCGAATATAAGTATTACTGCGACTTCATGGACGAGATGGTAGCTCAGTGCATCGGTAAACGTAAGGGAGGTCGGATAAGTACTCTATCACAGCATGGTGCTCTGATCCAACCGGCAGAGCAATCGAACGATATTCGCTTCACCAGTGACGTCTGCGACATCCAGGACCGGCCCGAAGGTTATGGTAGGGGCTACCTCCATGTTAACCCACACCGAGTGTGTCGGATCCAGGGCATGCAAAGGGCGAAGATGAGCTACCAAAGGGCAGCTCGAGTTCGCGGCCCATCTACATACTATTATTTGACCTATCCGAGATCGGACGTGGAGTACTTGTTCAACAAGATACGGCCAATGGCGATGGAAAAACTGCAGGTGCCGCGATGCCAACAAGCAGGAGTGACGGTGGCGACCTTCGAGAGCCACTGGCCTCGTCATTGGAAAGCCGAGCTCGTCGAGCAAGACTACCCTGTTCCCCCTCGACGAATGAGCAAAAGGTCGCGGCGATACGGTCAAGTCCGGCGGCTGAAGGCAAAGTTCACGATCAAAAGTGCTGAAGGTGCATGGCAGCATATACCTATACTGGGAACAGCTGATAACATCATGAAACTAGACGCGACTCTGGGGCACGGTGATGGCACCAATTTTACGGAAGCAGAGGCGTTCTTCTTCGAAATTCCGACCAGGGGTGACCCTCGTTATGGAGTGATGGTTACTTCCAGGGGAGAGCCAACAGTGCTATTCGATGCCGACGCGCAGCCGCCGCCCCACGCCGAACACAGGTGAGCCACCAAGAAGATATCCGATGTAGCTATGGTGAGAACGGAGTCTCTAGATACTATCCGTCTACACGCTACCCTAGTCAGCGTAGACACACCCGAGGGTGAGTTGACACCTCTGCGGTACGCGCGCTAGCCTCTGTCGTGGTTCATGCTGTTGAAATCAGCGCTGCATCAGCATCCCCTATCGGTAGTGTCTCCGCTAATATTCAAAGCTTTCAGAAATCTCGCCCAGCGTCTGCCCGACCCAAATGAGGAAGCAGAAGAAGAAGAAGAAGCACCTCCGAAGTAGGATTAGCGCTTCGCTGCCTCTGCTGCGATCATCCCAGACATCCCCACCTAGGTACGACGACCTCGATCACACGGTTGAGAATAAAGCTCGGGCTTACCGCCTTAAAGACACGCTGCCATCTTATAGAGACAGTCTGGATGCCCTACGCCCGACGGAAATGAGGCGTCGGACCTCTTCTGGTAAGCCCCTGTCGTCCGCAGCAACGGTCGAGCCTCACCCACTTCAGCTCCTGTGTCCGTACCACGACCGTACGCTCTCCATCGCAGAAGGAGGATGAGCGACTAAGCAGCAGTCCCGGACCTTCGCTGTTATAGTGTGATGTTGATGTTACGCGTAAGCGATGCTTGTTCGTGGTTGTGAGTTGATCAGGGTTCGACAAGGCAATTTGGCAAGTCCTGTTGAATAACCGCTACTGGCTGAACGCAAAGCCCCTCGGATCAGAAGCAATCATACAACCATCGGCTTCGTTACAAAAATATCATCAAAATCATTATCAGACAATCGACGAGAAAATCACCCAACAGCCGCAGGGAAGTTCTTTATAAATTTGGCCTTGCACTTGGCCAATTGACCGAAGTAGAAGGGCAGCTTGCTGAAGGGCTTTGGGTCGGTATCGATGACAGTTAGACGACACCATAGGGGACCTCCCGAGTGCCCTGGGAAGAGCTCTCCGGCATCTACTCCTTCTACTCGGCGGAATGCAGAGCTCCCTGCTCCTGGAGAGAACGATAGGAAGAGGCTGACGTCCATGGACATGCGGCCTAGCAGGAAGATAGACAACCATTCAGTGACTTTATCGACATCATGCACGGTCTCGAAGGCTCTGAAATCTTCAATCGTTGGAAGTGTATCCGGGTAGTGATGCTCAATCACTATACTGCTATCTTGCCGCCGCTGCTCCATCAGCCACTCCCAGAGCTCGGCCGCGAAGTCCGGTAGCTTCTCGTCGATCGAAGCATAGTGTTGTAGAGCTGCCAGCCGCGACAAGATCGGTGTTGACCGCAGCACCGTGGCGATAGCCTCGCAGACGGCATCTCGCGGGAGGTTCGACAGAGTACCGGGGGACCTCAACTTGAGGAAGCCTCGCGGCCGCTGATCGAATAGCTTTTCCACCTCCCCTTTCATATCCTGGCCAAAATAAAGCTCATGCGGGTCGTAGAACTTGGCGAGGTCGAAGTCGGGGTCATCACTACGCTGCATCACAAAACGACAGGGATACCCAGGAATAGCGCGAATGCCGCACTTGGGCTTTAGTTCGAAAGTTATGGTATCGGGACCGCCGTTAGTGGCGATGTTCGACATAATCTGGGAATGGCACAGATCCCCAGTGGCTGCTGTAGTATAGCAAGCACCTGATGAGAGCACCGACCTACCCCAACGCTGGAGCTCCCAAGCCTACCTTCAAAAGACGGGCATTTGGCGACTCTTTTCGGCAGCCGGGAAGGACCGATTCGTCGATCGATTTCCCGGAGGACTTCCCGAGACAGCACCAATATTCGGGGCGGGCGTTCGTCTGGTAGGTACTCTCCACCCAACGCCCGCGATACGACCAGGTAGTGCTCTGATCTCTCTATCGCTGCTCGCTTGCTCACAGGCGCCTTGCATATCCGAATCAGCTGAAGACACGAGGCTTCGAGTGAGTCGTCGAGGGCGCCCGCTCCTACTACCTTGCCCGACTGCAGTTGGTCGTCTAAGGCTGAGTTACCGGTGTTTGCCATTAGAACGACAGCGTGGAGATTGCCTTCTCCCACCAGAGTCACTTGTGCTGTTGCCGGTAAGGATTCGAGATGGAGGAAGTCTTCATAGTCTGCCTTAGGATGAGCCATCGCAACTGATCTGGTTGTGAGGCAGTGCCATAGCACCAAGCCGGGAAGGGCCATAGTAGGGACCTCGCAGGCCGAGAGAGTCTCGGATGACTTTCGAACGCAAAGGAAGTGGAGAGGGTCAGGAAACCATATACGCCGTAGCTGAACTGGACCGTGACGGCAAGCTCATCGAGGCCGCCCAGTCGTTAACGTGATTCCTCTCATCAATGCACTCCCTGAACACGTTGGCTGCGGTCTTGAAGGAGCCTCCAGGCCTGTGGGTGGTCAGGACCGTTGCCTGCGGTGAAGGGCCGCCGTATTGAGAGGTATCATAGAGGGATTGGGTCCTGGTGAGTGGGAGCTCATCCCGTTCGTTGCCAGCTTCAACCTCGGATATCTCCATGATACGATCGGCGAAGAGCTGTAGCGACAAAGCGACGGTAATAAATATTCCAATTTTACCAAAGTATACGTTAACGTAAGTGTAGCCGCCGGACGCCTCCTGAGTCTGGCTGAGTGTCCCAAAGAAATCGTACAGGCCGTGCAAGGCTATAGAGAGCAATAGTGCATTTTTGGTGAGGTAGCTGCCGTAGTACCCCGTCCAGATGACATGCAGGAAGGAAGAGATACTCCTATGGAGGCAAGCGATGAAGCGGAGGCGCGTGAAGATGTCTGGGGCGAAGTCCAAGTGGAAAATGTACGGCCAAAGGCTGTAGTCCAATGATACTAGCTCAGGGAAGGCATATCTGGAGGGGGGGGAGAGTAGGAGAGTTGTGGAAGGAGTGGTACTACCTTAGATTCTCAGAGGTCTCGAAGCCAGCCCCAACAGCCATAGCATAGAGCAATCGGCAGCGTATTGATGTGTGGGATTTGGTGAGTTTGTGGTAGATGAGCCACACTAGTAGGAACCAGAGCCCCTTGCTGCACTCTTCTATGAGACCAGGGGTCATCACCCACTCCCATCCGAGAAGCAGGGAACACGCTAGCGAACCTAGGGGATGGGCCATCAGCGAACGTCCATACCAAATTTCCGGGAACTCGTGTGACCGTCGACCCTGTACTACCGTTATTAGATGGTTTCAGCTCTATATGGCAATCAGTCATCCCCGCAGCCGTGCAGTCCTCTAGAGAGCCGCAGGGTGTCGTGCTAGGTGAGCAGCGGGTGACAGGGCCCGGCAGGAGCTCATCAACCCCACAACACTGCGGTACCATCATAACGCAGGACGAGGAGAGCCTCGACCACAAGCCAAGCGCGAACTGAGAACGACGCGACGTCCTTATCAATCGGCGGCCCTTTACTATTACCTTAGCCAGGGGAAGGGCAGTGACGATGGCCCCAGTGGCACCGCTGAGGTAGAAGATACTCATAATCTTCAGAGTGCGTTGGTCCTCTCCAAGATGCTTCCAAAGTGCTAGTAAGAGCAATCCTGATACTAGGTAGGTGAGGGTCATCATGCCCACGGCGATGTACCAGTAACCAGGGCCGGCTAGGAGCCCTAACCCTAGAGTTAGTATACCGAGTGGGGCGAGGAGTGGTAGGGAGCGTATCAGGGAGGCCATTTACATAACAAAGACACTGCCAAGTGAAATTGGCGTCGTGACAGCTTCCGGCGGAGCCCTCTGTGCTGAGAGACGTGGTAGCTGTACCATGTACAGCAAGATGTATGAGGGAAGCTTCAATCCCCTAGTGGAGATGCTACTCACGCTTCACAGCCATCCGGTAGGGTAGAGAGATGGTACCAGGCACGCTACTACTGATTGGGATGCTCCGATCGCCGCCACGGTAGTTGCGATGAATAACCCCTTTGCGGTCGATGACCAAGGCAGCAGCCACGACCAGTGGACCCCGCAGGTCGCGGCTGAGAAGTGCTCATCATCTCAGTACTACCTGCTCACATTGAGGCGTCCCGCGTGGCCTGTCAACGGGGTGGTTTAATTCATCATTGCGGATCACTCGACCCCGGTTCGATCCCGGCACCCGGCATTTCTTTGTGATCATCAACACTTCTCTAGTGAAGAGGCACAATTCTGTACCTCAGCGTTAATGCTGCTATTGTCTTACTCCGTAGTGCCATGGTACGTAGTATTACAGTATTGGTTACCGAACCGCGGGATTGGTTCGTTGAAACGTCGAGGAAAATGGTCGTTTGAGTTTTGGTTTAGGAGGGGGTTGAAGGCTTGGGTGGTCATGGCGAGGCGAAGTGCTCGGTTTCCGATTACTATTGAGGGTATTAGCAGGAAGGATTCGTAGTTTCGGCAGAGGGTGGCGTGAAGTGGGGAAGGAGTGGTATGATAGTCGCTGTAGAGATTGAAGAGGTTGACGGCAGTAAGAGAACGCGTCTTAGGCAGGAATACGTGTATTCTCTGTAATGGGCCGCGATCGGCGCTCCTCTTCCACGCATCATCGCCATCACGAGCATGGCCATCACTCTCGCTCACCGCGGCGTTCGTCCAAGGCGCTGACAGCCGACGAAAAGGAGTTCCTGCGAGCTCAGAATAGAAAGGAGGACGAGGGCCGTAGAGAGGGTAGTATCTTGAGGTCGTTTTGGGTTCTGCCAGCTTCAACCTCGGATACCTAGCGCATAGTGTCTGCCTTAGAGAGTGAGAGTCGTAGTCGTCATCGACGGCGTAGTCGTAGTCGTGATAGACGCACTCGACGTAGCCATCGGAGTCGGAGCCGAGATGACGATCGTCCATCCAGGAGGCGAAGGGGAGGCAGTCGCGACAGGAAGGTAATGATAGACACTGCTGTCATGACAGCAGTCCGGGTGGTCAGGCGCGTGATGAGGATGAGGGTCGAGGCGACCGAGATCGACATCGGGACGGCCGTCGGGAGCCCCGCCGCCCTTCTGAGGAGGCCCCAGCTGAGGCACCTGGTAAGAAGAAGGAATCTGCCGGAGAAGTCGCCATCCCGATCATCGGAGGAAGAAAGGAGTGTGAGAGGCTCGGCCAAGGAAGGGTCAGCGAGCGCTAAGGGCGGGGGATCGGGTGAAGGTAGGAGCTGGTGTGGGTGCCGCGGGGAGATAGATTTTCTCAGAAACTCCTGGAGAGGCATCGCCCTCTGCCGAAAGCAATAAGGTGATGGACAAGAGGGAGGAGCGGCGAAAGCGATTGATGCAGCTTCTAAAGGGAGCTGTGATCAAGGACCCTCTAGGCCAGGAAAAACGAGTGGTGAGAGATCTTGGGAGGGGCGGGTGAATTTTACGGCGCGCGGTCAGGTACTGCAACCTTGGCAAGATGATGAGCTGGAGATTGATGAGGAGGATGCCAAGAAGCCGGCGGTGTTCGGCCTCGACGCTGTTGGATCGGTCGCCACCAGCATACTCCGAGCTGAGGGGGTGAAACCTGGTGGAGAGACCAAGGAAGAAGAGGAAGAGGAGGATCCCCTCGATAAGTAGGTCTTGGTGTGGTATGGGTTGAACGTAGTGGCATGAGACAGGTACATGGAGGAGCTGACTGCCAAGACTGGAGTGACGGTCGGGGGAGGGGCAGCAGCAGCGGCCGCCGCAGCAGGGCTGTCGGTGATGGACGCGGCTATGCAGTAGTAGAGGGGGGCTACGGTAGGATAGGAGTTGGTCGTTTTATGGTAGGAATAATACGATTAATTTGGATGAGATTGAAGAGCTTGCAAAGGCTGAGCAGCAGAAGGTGAAAGGCGGCGATGCCGATGCTGATGGAGAGAAGCCCGCTGTGAAGGAGGAGGGGGTGGTCGAGGACGGAGACGACGAGGACGATGATGCGTATTACGAGGCTTTCAGGATGGCCATGAAGGAATCCCAGAAAGAAAGTAGGAGGGGTTTGTTGTGGAGGGAGGGGGCTATGTGGTACTGCTAGGTGAAAACGTGAAGCAGATCTTCGCGCCGGTGTACGAGAAAGAAGAGGAGCTGGCGCCTGCTAAACCGGAGGTGTTTTATGATGAGGAGCATGATGCTGCAGACGATAATGTAGTAGTTTGTCTTGGGAAAGGTTCCCGGTTCGATCCCCGGCGGGTGGCTTTCTCTGCCACTGGTTATTTCTCTCAGGAGGATACCTCATCGTCTTCATCGGACGACGAAAGCGACGATGATGATGAGCACACTGAAGGGGAGAAGTTGGTGGAAGGAGAATCTGAGAAAAACAAAACCGCCATAGTCGTGAAACCTGAGATCAAAGAGGTGAGGCTGTGTGGCATCTGGGTTGGGGAGGGAAGGACTGTTGACTGGCAGGACGACATTAGTCGGATGAGCTACTTCGAGTTGGCCAAGCAATTTGTGAGCAAGAAGGAGCTGCCGCCGGTGGATCATAGTAAGATAGAGTATTACCCTATCAAGAAGAACCTCTACAAGCAGGTGAGGGTGTTCAGTGTTACTACTACTACTGCTGATGCGGGAAGGGGTCTCTTCAGGTGCGGGAGATCTCTAATATGCCCGAGCATGAGGTAGCTCAGTTGCGACAGAGTAATGGCGATATCAGGGTTCGAGGGAAGCATGTAAGATGGGAGGGAGGCTGAGTATTGGTAGTGGCTACTAGCTGCTTGCCTTCAGTGTCCTCGTCCTATCAAGTCCTTCGCCATGGCGGGCTTGGATGTCCGCATTCTGCGGATGCTGGAGAGGAAGGTAGGTTGGTACGTGGTTGGAGGTTGTTGATTCCTCTCATTTTTCTAGGGTATCACCACGCCCTTTCCGATCCAAATGCAGGCTATACCGGCCTTGCTGTGCGGTAGGGATGTTATCGCCATAGCCCCGACTGGCAGTGGCAAGACCTTGGCCTACCTGCTGCCGATGGTGCGCCACGTGATGGCGCAGGTAATGGGATGGGGGAGAGGGCGAGGGTCGAGGTTCGTGTTTTCAGCCTCCCTTGTTTTACAATGAGGGTCCGATCGGGTTGGTGATAGCTCCGACGAGGGAATTGGCTTTGCAGATCAACGACCAAGCAGAAGCACTGTGCCACGCTGTTAGTCTGAAGTAGTAAAAAGCGGTTATGGTCGTGGCGGTAGCATAAAATTGTCAGATGTGCCTGCGCGTACGGCGGTGGTGTTATGGGCCCTCAGCTTAGCAAACTGAAGGCGGGTTGTCACATCCTGGTGGCCACCCCTGGTCGGCTGATTGATGTAATGCCTCCCCCTGCTTCGTCCTAGACGACGAGTTTGCTGTGGCAGGTGCTGACGTTGAGTAATGGTAAGGTGACGAACCTGCGGAGGGTGAGTACAGTAACCTTGGACGAGGCTGATAGGATGTTCGACATGGGATTCGAACCCCAGATCTCTATGGTACTGGATTGGTTATACCCTCTTCATCGATCGAAACGTGTGGTTGGCAGGTGCTGAGAAATATCAATCCAGCAAGGCAGACGTGTATGTTTTCAGCCACGTTCCCACCGCACGTGGAGGGTTTGGCCCGCCAGAGTTTACACAAGCCAGTGGAGGTTGTTATCGGGGACCCAGGGTCGGCCGCGGCGAATGTGATAGGGGAAGGGGAGAGGAGGTGGTGTGAATGGTGGTGCTTGCTCAGGTGAAGCAGCAGGTAGTGGTGGTGCGGGACGAGGAAGAAAGATTCAACCACCTGTTGAAGCTTCTGGGAGAGTGGGCGGACCATGGCAGTATTCTGGTCTTCTTTACGAAGCAGGATGAAGTGGACGGCATGTGAGAAGGCCTGGTATGCCGAGGCTCGGTAGGTTGATTATGGTAGGTATATGAGGTTGCTTGACTATGGCTACGCCTGCCTCACGCTGCATGGTGGACAGGACCAACAGGATAGGGATGGTAGTAAAGGGTGGTCTGTAGTGGATTCATTTTGTGTTTCAAGTCATAGTGTTATAGTATCGGAGAGATGGGGGAAATGTGGTATGATTTTGTAAGGGGTTTAGAATCCCTCCAGCTAGTCATTCCGTTGCTTCGTATTGTTCAGGGACGATCGATGACTTTAAGAAGAGGAAACCTCCACCGGCTAATATTCTTCTAGCGACCTCAGTAGCGGCCAGAGGGCTTGATGTCAAGCACTGTATCTGTGTTATAAATTACACACCTCCGGACCACGCTGAAGATTATGTCGGAAAGGAGTGGTACTCAGGGATCGAATGAGGATGTTGGTCAGGTCCACAGGGTTGGTCGGACTGGACGAGCTGGCAATGTTGGCTTTGCGTATACTCTTATTAACTCTAGTACGGAGGGCGAGTATGCTAGTGAGTTGGTAGAGGTAGTAAGAGTAGCAGCAGGAGAGCTGAGGTGTTACGATGTGGGCGTTTTGTGGTAGGTGTTGAAGGCGGCTTCCCAGGAGGTGCCGGCAGACTTGGTTATTCTGGCGCAGAACAACCAGGTGGGTCCATCTTCTCCTGTGGTTGTCGGGTCGGATTTCGATGAGTAGGTGTCGATTTCGGCTGGGCTGGTCGCAAAGAAGAGGGGAGGATTCGGCGGCCGAGGGTTTACGTTTGAGAGCAGCGAGTTGTCTAGGAATCAGCAGCAGAGGAAGGTCGAAATGGACCAAGCCAAGGCCGAGGTAAGATAAGTTTTCGTTGGTCAGGGAGAGGGGATAGTCTCTCCAGGCTGACGGCACGAGGCTTGATAAGTTGAAAAAGGAAGAGGAAGCAGGTCGGACCATGACGGCAGCGCAGGCCGCGGCGAGCGCAGCGGCTAAGGCGGGAGTGCAGTCACAGCAGAAGGCCCCCGCTACAGCGGCTACTAGTAGTGATGGTGGTGATGGGGTTTGGGGAATTTATGGTGGTAGGTGCTAAGCCCGCCCCGCCGCCTGGACCACCTCCGCCGGGACAGGCCCGGAAGCCTCCGCCACCACCCGGCCCTCCACCGAAGAAGGCAGCTCCCCCACTACCGAAGGGACCTCCTCCGCCTGGTGCCAGGAAGAAGGTAAGATACGTCTCGGATTTCGGTGGGGGACGATGGTTGCTGGTAGGCTCCACCGCCACCTAAGGTGCCCCCTCCAGCGGCTAAGACGATCGTGGCGAGCGAAGCTCAGGCTGCTGTTGCTGCTGCCAAAAATTATAAGGCACCACCGCCGAAGCAGGTGGGGGGACTTGTTTTTACCCATCATCGACCTAAGATTCTTCTTGCCGTAGGGTGCTCCTCCTGTGGTACGGAATGGTGGTAATGCGTCGAGTATAGTAGCAGTGGCCGCACAAGGTAGTGGGGGGTCTCTGAGTGGGTTGGTGATAGGGTTATTGGCTAGGTGCTAGCAACTCGGCCCTGGCCTTGCTGGGTGGGAGATAGGGACAGCTTTGCCGAGCAGTTGGCAGCAGCTGCGGCTAGTGTTGGTGATATACAGGTAGTAGGAGGGACCGATCGGCCGCGTCCCACCGCCATGATGGCAAAATGGCTACGGAACCTTTTTGCTAGAGAGATACGGAAACTGCAAGATCGGGGAATCTTAGGATTCGCTATATGTGGTAAAGCGCACGGGCGAGAATAATACCTACTATTCTAGTAGCTATATTGGCATTCTAGTAAACGCGTCACCAAAAGGAGTTGGGGGAGGTGTGGTATGTGCCGCCCATCTGTAGGTGGCTCGGACGAAGGCATCAGCAGACGAAGTAGTAGAGGAGTTGGAGATCAACGACTACCCTCAGTTGGCCCGGGCGAAGGTTTCTAATAGGTAGTGCCTGGGGCGATTGGGAGTAGGGTTCATGGTGGAGTTTAGGGAGCTCCGAGGAGGAATTGAGGAGCGGACAGGATGCCGACTACAAATCAAGGGACAGTTCTATCAGCAGAATGCTTACGTAAGACGATCATCATCGACGGAGGGGCGAGGCCCGACTCCCTTCTGGTCAGGTACCGCCGGGGTGTCGAAAGCTGTATATTGAGATTATTGGGAATTCTGCCGTAGCGGTAAGTCCTGGTCGTGGCTGAGGGTTGGTCATTGGTAATTTTCTCAGTGCCAAAGGGCGAAGGCTGAGTGCCGCGACGTCTGTGAGGAGTGGGCAAAGACCACCCTTAACATACCTCAGGGTCGCCTCATGCGCACCAACATGCCGCAGAGGAAGCGACGGAAGTTGGACTGGTAGAGAAGGCCTGCATCCTCCCCCTCAGCTTGTACAGTTTCACAAAGCACTGACGCGGCTGTACCTGCCGCGACCGTTTCCGTACAGTGGCATATTTCCTATCCTTCCTCCTGCTCCCTCGCCACTACGTTCCACGGCTATAGGGGGTATCATTAGTATTATGCCGGTTATGAGAGACGAGAGTTGTTTTGTGTTGAGGAAAGGCGAAGGGTGTGGTGGTGCTTCAGTTGGAGTAGTTTTGGTCCAATACAGAAGACGTGATGGTGCGCCGCGGTAAGGCTAGCAAGGAGGACGGCAAAGCGAAGCAGTCGGTAGTGGAGAGAAAGAAAGGGGTTAAGAGGAGTAGGAAGGGAGATGATATTGGCGATAAGAGAGGGAAGGGAAAGGGTGGCAAAGGGGCGTTAGGGAAAAGGCAAGAGAAGGCGAGAGAGCAAGAGAGAGGATGCTGAGGACAGCAGCGGTCGGCGGCAGGCAGGCGATTCTTCGACCTGCAGTACTACCACTGCGGCTTCGACGGTGGAGGGTGATGAGATTAAGCCCGTGGCCGGCGGCGAGGGGCCGCTGTTTTTCGAGGATTCCCAAGGCGATAGCGATATCGATACCCGGATACAGCAGCAACAGCAGGGACAGCAGCCGAAGTACCAGGGGAAGTGGCGCGCTGTGCCGCCTACTCGGTATTACTCGGAGAGCGATGGTAACTTTGAGGCGGAGGCGAGGTCGGCTGAGGAGATCAGAATCAGCAGTCATGGTGATAAGAATTACCCTGGCTTCAAGCATCATGTGGAAGCGTGTTCGATCTGCGGGTCGGAGGACCACAGTGGACGCTGTTTTGGTCGAAGGTGTAATGCTTGTTTTAAGGAGGGGCATCTGATGAAGGACTGCCCGCTGCTGCTGCGAGACAGGCGAAGGTGCAATCTTTGTGGTCAGCTTGGCCATCTTAGAAAAGATGTAATACTGGAGGGTTGGGTGGAGAGAAGGGGATGTTTTTGTATTCTTTTCAGTGTGTGCTGTTGGAGTATCGACGGACGTTGGGGTTGAACACGTCATCTCATGGCTGCTCGTGTAACCTTGAATGCATCGCCTGTGGTGGTATCCATACTGATGGTACGTTGAACTGCTCCCCGTGTCCGAGGATGAAGATACTGTGGTGCACAAGGTGTGGTGACACGGGCCACCATGCTTGGGAGTGCGAGGTCTTCCCTATGGGGGTGAAGGTGGCCCTGGCGTCGAGTGGTGGCAGGGGTCATCATCACCATGGGGGTAAGGGTGGTGGTGGCCGACGGAATGGTAAGGGTCGTCGTTGAGTGTGTGGTGAAGTATCGTTATGGCGGTGATGCTGCTTCATCTGTGGGCTGGTTCCTCCTGCCTCTGGCTTTTACGTACACGTAGCAGTCGATCGAGGGGGCGGCTGCTGCTGATGATGATGAGTTTCGGATTGCTTTCTTAGCGGAGCGAAGCTCCTGCTTTGTTGGGTATATTTACTTCTGTTCCCTCTACTGTCGCAGTAATACCATCACTGATGGGCCAACCGTCCCCCATTGTACAATGTTGTTATCCTAGTACTACTACATCTACTATCTTCTTCCTTCTCCCTGCCGGCCCTGGAAAGCGGCCGAGCTACGTCCCTTTACTCCCAGCGTGGGTCGTTGTTGCGCTTAGTGGTTCAGCACATCGATAACGCAGTTATGAGAATAGCTCCTTTCAACCCTACAAGGGCTATGTGTGTCGTTTCCTTGGCAACCTCGGCAGCAGCGGCAGGGGCCTTCCGGACGAGGCTGTTGCTCTTCGATCTTGACGATACGCTGTGGCACACGGTGGCTACGCTGGACGGCGCCCACAAGGCGTGGGTGGAGTATATTAAGGACAAGGGCTTCGTTGATGTGGCGGAGCGATATGGCGATAGGAAGGTGAGAATGACCTGGCCGTAGGAAAGTTTTAGTAGACTTCGGAAGTGCTGACATCACGAAAGCTGAGCGCATGCAAATGCAGCGGGCGGAGCGAAGGGAGTTTTCTTTCCGTGGAATGCAACGCTGCGTGGAGAGAGGGGAGTTGGTGATGATGGTGTTGTTGTTAGACGATGCAGCCGTTGGTGGAGGGTCTGAAGGAGGAGTGGAAGGCTGGGTATGAGAGCGATCCGAAGCCTTACTGGGATTATACGGTTGTTAGGAAGGTGAGGGGAGGGGGTGGTACAACTGTGAGTTGGGGAAGGAGCGGTATGCGTGGTGTTGGTTGTAGTATTTGATTCGGAAGCTGCTAAATGGCAGCTCGGTGAAGCAAGGGCTGGGAGAGGAGATGGACAAGATAGTTGAGGACTCCTTCGAGGTGCGTTGTCGCGCGCCACGAAATTCAGCCGACTGTCGAACTCCTCAGGTGTGGGTGAAGCATCGGTCGGACGTGGCATGGTTCGAGGATGCTCCGGATACTCTGCTTCGCGTTCGGCAGCGGTGGCCGCATCTGCTGTTCGGTGCTTGCAGTAATGGCAATGTGGACTTGGACAGAGTACCGCGGGCTGAGTAATAACTCTGGAGGGTTCGCTATGGGTATGAGTGTCCACGCACACGGACTGATGAGGTTGGTGGATGATGAGAAGAGCTGCTCTGTCGTATTTGGAACCCTTTGTTACCTATGCTGTTTTGCGGTTGGACTCATGTTGGAGCTAGCACTGATAGGAGATTTCTCGTGGTGTACAAGGCCTTCGTGACGAAGGGGCGTAGCTCAGCTTGGCTGGAGGAGGGGGCCCGTCGTTGGAGGCTTGAACGAAAGAATGACAGCAGTGGAATACAATATGAATATTGAATGATGCGCAAGTCATTCGCACGCGTTCGGGGTCACATAGGTCCGGCAGGAGCTCAACTGTCACTAGCTATGCTAGTATCAGTTGTGGACTGCTGCTGGCAGGAATTCCGGTGGAATATGTACGGGTATCGAATTGAGTTGCAGTCGCCTGACCCGGTTGGACGGCTCCGACTGAGATCGATAGTGGTTGCCTTAGGGGGCTGTTTGACTTTACTATGAGCGCCATCGAGGCGGGCGTGAGCAAGCCGGAAGCCGCGATTTATGAGAAGGCCATGGCCGCAGCAGGATTAACACCAGCTGTTACGGCTGAGGAAACTGTAAAGAACGCGAGTTCGATCCCTGGCGACGGCATTTTTCTACCCCTCAGGTTTTCATTGGGGATGATTTTGTCAATGACGTCTACGGACCCGGGCAGCTCGGAATCCGCACCGTCTGGCTGAATGCTGACGGGCGTCCTCGAGACAACGTTTGCACTTTCACGGGGAAGGTGAGGGCTGAGGTTGATGTGAGCGAGGTGAAGGAAGATGTTATGATCTCCGATATACGGCAGCTACCTGATGCACTCGAGGGTATGATGAGCTAGCAAGATACGCTCGAGCTCCGTCTTTCGAGTTTCAATTGGAGTTTTTAATTCGACCTTTTCTGTTTGTCGCGTTAGTGGAGATAAGATTCTCCTAGTTGTGTTGGGCGTAGCACTAAGTAGTAATAATAACAATGGCAGCTGCACAATCATCGCCGATTCGTCTCATCCTCTTCGACCTCGATGATACTCTCTGGGACATGCCAGCGACCTTAGCACACGCGGAAGGCCAGTGGCAAGCGTTCATGGCTCAGCGGGGATACGGGGACCTAGCGAAGCACTATAGGGACCCTAGGGTAGTAGAAAAGGAGGGTTGTTGAGAATGTTACGGTAGTAGCAGTTTTTATGAGTGTTCTATCATCGTGAAAATGGCGTACAATACTGTCCAGCAGCGGAAGGAAAAGGTGGCGGCTCCCGTGGTTGCGGGTCCCGGTAGAGGGCTCGGTGAGGGGTCTTCTCCTGCCATAAGGCTGTTGTTGTTTGATTTGGATGATACCCTGTGGGACCTAGAAAAGACGCTCGACGTGGCTGAGGGGAAATGGCAAGCTATGATGCGTCGATGGGGGTTGGGCGACATCGCGGATACTTATAATAATTATCGTGTAGGGGTTATTTTGTGTTGTGCAAGCTTCGAGGTAAGATATTTTTGGGTGTCTTCAGGACCTGATGGTTTTGATTGAGGCGAAGCGAAACGAGTGGAGTGCCGATTATTGGGAGAGTCGCAGGCCCTACTGGAACTACTGTGAACTTAGAAAGGTGCCAGCGTCGCGTATCTTTTTTTCTGTGACTGCCTAGCTTGACCTATGTTGTACTGTCTTCAGCATGTGTATATGGATATCATTCATCGCTATCTGGTCCAGAAGGGGCAGTACGCCAGCGAGAAGGATATTGCCTCGGTCGCCAGGACTCTCAGTAACGAATCTTTTGAGGTGGTCAAGAGCACGCTCGACCTCAAGATACGTGCCAGCTCCTGCTCGTCAGGTATGGTTGGCTGCCCGCCATGAAGTAGCTTGGTTTGAGGGCGCTATCGTCACCTTGCGCGCCATCAAACAGAGGTATCCTGATGTCCTTCTGGGTGCGGTTAGCAACGGTACCACCGATCTGAATAGAATCCCAGAGGCCAAGTACGATTGGGTGATGAGAGAAGGGGGATCCTGATCGTTGGTTTGTAGGGGCCTTTTTGATTTCTCTATGAGTGCCTTTGGATGCCAACTGTACTAAGCCGGAGCCTGAGATCTACCTGAAGGCTATCCAGGCAGCGAAGGCAGTACCACCGATCAGGCCAGAGGAGACGGTAAGGAGACTGCTGCTGCCATTGGGAAGGGTGGACTTGCTGGTGGTCAGGTCTTCATTGGTGATGATTTCCTTAATGATGTGTGCGGCCCTACTAGAGTGGGCTTGAAGACCATCTGGATGAATGCCAAGCAACGCCCTATGACGACGGCTGAGCCCATCACTGGGAAGCCTCGGCCGGGTTATGAGAAGCTCATTAAAGAGAGTTATAATATTAGGCCTACTAAAACTATACTGGACATACGGCAGCTCATCGACGCCCTTGATGACCTTCAAGCGGCTCTAGCCTAGTTGTAAATACTACCGTCACTGAAACTTTCGGCGATTATCGCTGTTCCTTCAACCCTTGTAGTTGTGTCGTTCCTCCTCACACAAGCATCGATCAGTCTGTTCTGTGTGCTTTCTACTATGCTTCCTGCGAGATGTAGCGTTCGGCGTGTGTGGGCTCACAGTCCGAGGCTTACGGTTCCGGCTTAGTTGGGCTTGAAGACGAGGTGATCGGGGACTCCTGTAGCGTTAAAATTGGGTTCAATCAGACGTTCGCGAAGAAGCGTTCCGTGGTGGCTTGGTAGTTTTAATAAATGCTGGTTCGATGGGCGCCGTCCCCTCGGGCGTTGAGTGCCTGTCGTGCAGTGTTGTCTGTACGCTGCTGCAGTACCGCGTCGAAGGGGCCGTCTTCGGGTAGTGTTAAGGAAGGTGAAAACGCGGTTGAAGCGGCTACAGCGGAGGAGCCGAGTGAGGTGGAGAAGGTTGACCCGATGAGGGTAGGATGGGGGCTGTGAATATTCCGGACTTACCTGTCTCCTCACAGACGAGGCTGAGTGCCGTTCCGAAGCCCGAAAGTGGCATCGCTAGACGATCGGTTGAAGAGGCCTTGCTGGACGAACGTCGGAAGAAGTACTTGGAGCTGTATGAGAGTAGTAGTGGCTGTGGGGGTTACTACTTCGGTGGTGTCTGGAGATTCTCCGAAATTGAGGTCATGCGCGGACTCCCTCTCTTAGATCTGCCTCTAGACTGGTCTCGTTACTTGCTATTCTGATGTTATTATTTCGCAGCGCGAGGTAGAGCTGATGTCTCTGCTCGGGGATTTGATTTCTCACGGGTGACATGTTGCGGAGATGAAGTTGTCATTTCATCGGGCCTTCGAAATTATGTTCACCGGAATTTTTTTGAACCGGATAGTTCGAGATACATCACCGGAGCGCGCAAATCACTTAAGAATTCACGAAGAATATTTCGACTCCCTTAGGTACTGGCACGACGCGGTACTTGCCGCCCAGGGACCCGTAGTAGGGGAGGGAGGAGGTGAAGGGGCACTTGGTTGTTTCAGGAATGCGTTTTTGATCGAGAAGGAGCGGCTGTCCGGCACGGAGCGACGGGCTCAGCGAGTTTTCGCCTACCTGCCGTGGCTCACGTTTGGGGTCATGCTGGTGGCGCCCTACTACGGCATCAAGTGGGCCCAGGCCACGAGTGAGCAGACAGCCCGGCGGCGGCGGATGTCTTTTTGTGAATCGCTCCTTCAGTCGACGGGCAAGTGGAAGAGCGGGGCGGTTCTACAGAGGCTGTTGATGATGATACTCATCCTTTGTCGTCCGTCGGCTTCCGGGTGATGGACTACCAGCAGTTACCGGAGGTCCTCGAGAGCCCCTTACCCCACCTACTCGGTCCTTTACGATGATACGTGAGTCGGTTCTCCTGCTGGTTGCCCGCGCCCGGATGCTCCTTGTGAAGGTATGCGTCTCGTGTGTTCCTGCCGGCGCTGCGATCGTTGGCAGCTTCGATTGCGAGGGCGAGCAAGGGTCAGTTGTCGATAGTGGCGGTAGAGTTGCCGAGAGGGGAGTCGTCGAAGGAGCTCCTGAAGGAGTACCCAAGGAGCCAGGCGCCGCATATTCAGTTTATAGTGTAGTACTAAATATGAGAGGAAATGGTGGTGAGCGGTGGTTTGGTGCAGGCCCGCAGCGACGTCGTCGGGGGAGGCAGGGGTGCTGGACTATAAAGGACGGTGGAATATGCAGGAGTTGGTACGGACCTTTGTACTGCCGACGCTGCGGCATAGGACGGCGGTGGGGGTACCTCCGGAAGGAAGGAGAAAGTTGGTAGTAATGGGGGCTGGTTGTTGGGCATTCTTGGTGCGGCGCTTCGCTCCGCTGCGGTTTTATGCAAATCATGTAACGCGCCCCAAGGGGAGAAGAGTAGCGTAGTAAGACTTCGTATGGGGGACGTTACTACATCGCTGGACAACTGGGTTGAGATGTTATGATAAAAATGGTTTGTAAAAACTCGCCGGGGGGATTTGAACCGGCGACCTCTTTGTATTGTCCTTAACAGCATATACTCGAGGCTCAGTGCTGCGGCTAAGGAATGAAAAGTTCATCTCCTAGTCTGTCACCCATGGGACGATTTTGTTGTTGGGGTTTTGCGCGTGATGGGCTCGTGCCAGGTCGAGGAGGCGCGACAACTGGACCAAGCGATAGCATCTCTCTGGTCGGACTGTCTGTTCACTCTTCACTTCATGCCGAGAGAGAAGCCATCGCCTGCCTGGCAGATGGGTGACAGCCTCACTCTCCCGGTGGACCAGGCGATTGATCGATGCCGCCATCGCCTGACTGAGGAGGAAAGGAGGTTTACGTGATTTTCACTACTACTGCCACTACTGTAACATTACGTACCTTTGTGTATCGGTGTGTTTCTGACAGCCTTCTGTTGAGTTCAGTGGCTTTAGGATGGATCATTTGGTTGTTTTCAAGAATTGCTATTTTTACTACTATGAAGCAGCGCTTCACCTCAATCGACGTCCGGGCGATGGTTCGGAGTATCCGACCTCGTCTCCTGGGGGCTAAGGTGGCTAATATCTATGATATTAATAACAAGGTAGGGTTCCCTAGAGGGGTGGGCCGGGCTGAGCCTTGTTCGTCTTAGTTGTACATCCTTAAGTTCACTTCGGCTACAGCGTCGCAGGACACGGACGAAACTACTGAGAATAAATGGTTAGAGTTTGTTCTACCCTGTCATTGGTGTTGATCTAGGGTTTTCAGGTTTTTAGTACTGGAGGCAGGGGTGAGGTTCAACCTTACTGAGTACGACCGGGGCAGTTCGGCTGGCTTGCCTAGCGCGTGGACGATGAAGTTGCGGAAGCTGCTTAGAGGGAAGAGGTTGGGCGATCTGCGACAGGTGGGGTTGCTGAGGCATTGATGGTGGTGGTGGGATGGGTGTTGTCAGATCGGCTCCGATAGGGTTATTCTGATGGAGTTTGGGGCTGGGGAGAAGGCTGTGATAATTGCACTGGAGATGTAAGGCCGATGGTGAATTGGTGAAGGTGTGGTATGTGTGCTTTAGGTATGCTAAGGGTAATATTGTGGTGATGGACAGCAGCTACAAGGTGACTATGCTCCTGCGACGGTACGCTTACAGCGAGGAGGATAAGGTGGAAGTTGGACGTAATAGGGCGGTATGGGTAGCAGCTGTCTTGTTCTTCGGAGCGGACGACAATGGTCGTTGAGTTCTTGTGGATTCTACAGGTTTCGAATCGAAAATTCCTTGGTGTCACCGGGTTGATAACTTTTCTATTTCAGTGCCT
Organism: Perkinsus olseni; assembly: GCA_013115135.1. Classification (NCBI taxonomy): domain Eukaryota; phylum Perkinsozoa; order Perkinsida; family Perkinsidae; genus Perkinsus; species Perkinsus olseni. The sequence goes on along the minus strand of JABANP010000090.1, from coordinate 121,736 downwards.
TATCCGATGGCTTTGGCTGCTAAGAAGGGTGAGGAGGGTGTGGAAGTGGAGAAAGGCGACATTGAGGGTATCGGCGAGGAAGTGCTGGTGAAGGCGCTCGATGGCAAGTCGAACGTGAAGGGCATCAGCTCGGCTGTGTTGAGGTAGTTTGGGGAGTATGAGGGTTATTGCAGTGCTCGTCTTTTGTATAAGGCTGGTCTCCTTCGCGTCACCACAGATGGCGACTTTGGCCGTCAGAAGCGTCACGCAGGAGGGGGAGGTAAGGGAAGGGGTGGGATGGGTGGTTGTGGGGAGGGTCTGATGTCAGGAACAGCAGCGGCCAGAGGAGGTCCTTCGGCGGGCCATCAAGTGGTGCTATGAGGCGCTGGCTGAGGTGTCTTCTGTGAAGGAGGTGAAGGGGTATGGTCTGAAGGAGGGCGAACAGGGGTAGAGTGGTGGACTACGCTCCGCTCACGAGGCTGCTTAAGGGAGGTAGTGATGGTAGTAGTGGCTGTTGTTGATCAGAGGCACTTCCGTATTCACGAATCCGTTATGGTTGTGATTGCCGGTCCCAGGCCCATCCGATGGCGATGCCGCGGTGGCGGAGTACCCCTCCTTCACGGAGTGTGTTGACGATTACTACACAAGGCTTATGCGTGCACAGCTGGAGGGCCAGTTGGTCCAGAAGCAGAGCCAAATGAGGTCTAAGGTGATGGGCTGGGTGGTGGAGGTGGCGGTGGTCTTTACGCCTTATGACTAGGTTGAGAACATCAAGGCTGACCAGAGTCGTAGGATGGGGCAGTTGGAGAAGGAACAGCAGTCACTGTGGGAGCAGGTCCGTTGTCTTCTGGGGGTGTGGCGCTGTGAGGGCTTAGTCTAAGGGGGCAATCTACGACTGTTAATACCATAAATACTGTAATGCCATATCGAGTTTAACGTAGAGCACCATGAACGTAGACTTTGTAGCATCATCATCGGTGGAACTGTATTGTGAGAAAATTTTTTTCTCCTCCGAATCACCATGAATATTTTGTAGAAGGGTTTCAGTCCAATTTATGGGGTACTTAGGATTAAATTCATACGAAGTGGTGCAAGGCAGGGTTCTTGTTTTCTCTCAGGCCGTGGCCTTGGAAGCCAACACAGACATCGCGGATGCCGCGATTCAGATGGTTAATGCATTACTAGCAGCCAAGGTAGTTGCGCCTCGAATAAGGCATCGGTCAGACTCTGATGTAGTTGCGCTGGGACGACCTCGCCATAGCCGTCAAGCAGCAGCAGCGAGCGGGGCCATCCGTTGGCTACTCATATTAGGCAGCTCTCGCTGGACTCCAATAGAATATCTATAGTACTCGAGAAGCCGGCTGGTAAGCGGTGCTGGTTATACACTTCTCTCCGTCGGTGATGGTTGGGTAGGTGATGACGACGATGATGATGATCATGGAGATAATTCGACGACGGTGGAAGTGTGGCTGGACCTCTCTCGAACGGCTCAGGTGAGTTGCTCGGGCTTGTCATTGGGAGATGGGGAAGAGGGCCGAACCGCACAGCACAGGTTATGGGATACCCTTCGCTGAGTTGAAAATAAGTCGTGAAAAACTGTGCATACAAATCCGTTAGGCAAAAATCGGAAAAGAACTTAAGATGAATTTTGGGTCTTAAGCCCCGTAGTTCCCACAGTGACATGTCCTCGGACGAACATATCCGAGTACACAGGAATCGATTCATTACTATAACTGTTGGATATGACTGCCATATGAAGGAGCTGACGTTATAGTATGAGTAGGCGTTGACGTCGAATCATAGGAAGGGTTCAAGTGCCTTGATATCACCACGCACTATGATCAATTTAATATTTTATCCTGTGGTTTAGAGTAGGTGATTCACACTCGGAAACTCTGAAATTGAATATGATGGCGAATTAGTTTTTGCGAATTTGTGAGCTTTTTCTCGCCTTTGGTAGGCTAACGTGGCCCTATTGCATGAACAGAGGAAAGGGTATGCAGGAGAAGGTGAGGAAAACCGAGGGCCAGATGGCGAAGGCTGTGAAGATGGCCGAGAAGAAGTTGAAGGGTGACGGCTCGCCTGTTGTTGTGGTAGGGTAGGTTACTGGTTCGGTTAGGTAAGGCTGCTGGAAACGAGACCGCGGCACTTGGTGGTGCGGAGAAGCAACTGCTAGCGAAGCGAAGGAAGAAGTTCTGGTTCCAGAAGTTTTTCTGGTTCATCTCGAGCGATCGGCTGCTGGTGTTGGCTGGTAAGAAGGGTTGAGGGTGAGACGCTGTCCCGCCGCTGTCTCTGCCTTTCCTTCGAGTGCAATCTCCTCTAGGCTCGGAGTATATGTTTTGGTGATAGATCTCTTGTGTGACCGCCGCCGGTTTGCTAAGTTGGGGAAGGAGTGGTATCGGAATCGTAGATGAATTAGAGTGTGGTGTCGGGTTCCTGCAGGTGTGCTGCGTTTGTAGGTAGAGATGCTCAGCAGAATGAGCTGCTGTGGCGACGGTATCTTTCCCCGACTGATATTTACGTTCATGCTGATCTCGCTGGTGCCGCTACTGTCGTTATAAAAATGCCCAAGGGGGGAATCGAACCTCCGCAGAGAACATTGGCCGAAGCTGGGCAGTATTCCCTATGCAGGTTAGCTTCGCTCCGCTAGAAATGTTTGTCTATTTTCGATCGCAGGTCCCGAGCGTGGGATAATAAGATCGTCACATCAGCGTGGTGGGTGTGGGCCAAGCAAGTGTCCAAGACGGCGCCGACAGGCGAGTTCCTTTCCACGGGTAGTTTTATGATTCGGGGGAAGAAAAACTTCTTGCCTCCTACCGGGCGTTTGGAGATGGGTCTTGGCGTCATGTGGACGGTGACTGAGGACAGCGCGGAGAAGTAGGCGGAGCGAAGGCGGCGTTCGAATGGCATTTTTTGGTGGTAGGTACCGGAGTAAGAGGGTTCAGAGGGAGAAGCTACTGGAGCAACAGGAGCAGAGGGAGGGTCGTGTGGGGCCTGCGGAGGAGATGGGCGATGAGGGGCCGGGCGTGGTTGAGAACTTTGACTTCCATCCGAAGGCGGCTGACGGAGGGGAGAAGGGGGGCAAGAAGGGTAATGGACAGCAGCATGCGAAGGGAGCTGCGATGAGCCGACAGCAAACGAAGGCAGATGAAAAAGTCGGGGGGACAGAAACAAGGTGGGACGGCTGAGGACACAGCGTCCACTCCTGCAAGTTCATATGCCTTTAATTTCGTGGTGCAGTGAAGGTGGACTGAGACGATGGATCCTTCAGGAGGAGACGAGGAGAGCCCCGAGGAAGGCGAGCGGGTTGACAAGGCCCCGCAGGAAAAGTCGAAGCCGTTGACGCGGCACCAGCGGAAGAAGCTTGCTAAGATCAAGGAGAAGTACGGCGACCAGGATGAGGAGGAGAGGGAGATCAGGATGAAGCTGATGGGCAGCAAGGAGGTGAAGGTCGTCGAGGAGGAGAAGGAGCGCCAACGGCAGCAAGAGGCAGCGGCTGACGTGTCGCAGGAAGAGGAGGTGGTAGGGCGTATCTTAGGTCGATCCATGCATGTGATGGATTTAGGATGAGCCATCGAGTGTCGAGGTGCCCACGACTGGCAAGAACGTGTGTTTCAAGTGTGGTGAAGAGGGCCATCTGGCGAGCGAATGCCCGCATGCTCGGGAAGCACAAACCAGCAGACAGGATGACGATGACGAAGATGATGATGATGACGACGAGGGCGGAGCGAAGGTCACCTCTGGTGGTGGTATCGCCCACACGCTCGATCGGCTGCAAGCCTGGCCCGACTGGAGGGAGGATGAGGTCCTCGGGGCCATCATGGTCTGTGCTCCTTATCAGGCTATGACGCAGGTGGGATCCACTGGGGTATGGTATCAGTATCACCATCATCATCAGTGTGTGTTAGATACCGATCAAGGTTAAGTTTACCCCTGGGCAAATGAAGAGGGGCAAGGCGGCGCAGCTGGGCTTCAAGTTGCTGCAGAGCCAAGTGGAAGGCGAGCTGAGGACAGCTCGAGCTGCGGCAGCAGCAGCGAAGGCCTCTGAGGGAGAGGACGCCGACCCATCTGCTGCTACTATCGACCGCCACGCCCTGGACCTTCTACGGTTGGTGCCGATCGAGGAAGCGTCAGATGCCATCGGTGTGAGTAACGTGAAGCTGGCTGCGAGTGGGGTGCAGAGGCTGCAGCAGAAGTCGAAGAAGGAGAAGAAGCAACTGGCCAAGCAGCGAGAGAAGGAGGCCTTGCTCGCCATGGACGGCTGAAAAGATACTGCAGTTGAGTACCATTGACCTTCACGAGGCCGTTGTTCCATCGCTTGTTTAGTTCGTTTCTCTGTCCTCTTGGTAGTGATTGCGTTCAGTGTTACCTTGCTACGAGCAGCAGCTGCAGCACCCGCCTACTGTAGTGTAATGGCAGATCCCTGGTCGCCTCAGCCAGGGCTAATAGCCCGACCAGGGCAATTAGGGTTAATAGCAGGACGAGTAGGGTTGGTACCGGGGCAAGGAGGGATGGTACCGGGGCAAGGAGGGATGGTACCGGGGCAAGGAGGGTTGTCACCGGCGCAAGGAGGCTTGGTACCGGGGCAAGGAGGCTTGGGACCAGTCCCAAACCAGCGGCCAGCTGCGAACGCTAACTCTCCTGGGGCGGGAAGTAACCCTCGACCTCCTCAAGCAGGTGGTTGCGGGGAAGGTGCCTGTCGCCACCACGTTGCCCGTACCCTCTCTCTCACCCTCAGGCGGAAAGGCGAGGAGGCAGCTCATCCGGTTGGAGTCCCTCGTCCCCAGATGTCATTCCTAGCATTCCGATGGTGGGGTTGGAGAAACTGAACATAAACAAGAACCCGCCTTGGGGCCGCGATGTGCTTTGCGTAAGGGGGAGAGGAGGTCACTCCTCGAGACCGAGTTAGAGCTCACTGCTGCGGAATGGGTTAGGTCATACTGCCTACCAAACTTCTCGTCAATTTTACCCTTAGGAGATTGCCGGATGCAGAGATAACAGAAGACACTGACTGTAGGAAGATCCCTCTTAGTCTCGAGGGGGAGAGTTTACTGCTGTTCTCAGACGACCAGTGGTCGCTGACCAGCGCGAACCAGAGGTACGACGAGAGCCCGTGTCTTGTACTGGAAGATGGGCTGTCACAAACGGTGTCTCGATCCACAACAGCTTGGTTGAAGCCCGATGCTAAGATATTCCTGAGAGAGAAGAAAGGTGGAGTCATCGGTATCGTAGCCGTCACGGTGATCGACATATTCCACTGTGGCTTGCTGGCTCAGCTCCGGACACGCCCCATCTCGGTTTCCGTGCGGTCTTCGAGGCAGCACCTGAACCCCCTTCTCCTACCGAACTTCGGACAGGCGTGCAGCAGCCGGGAGCAGCTCCAGCGTCGCGTTCATCCTCTTCGTCGTCGTCATCGTCTGTTCCTTCTCGCACTACCGAAGGGCTCCCCCTGCGCGCGGTTCTGGTGGCTCTGCGCCGAGCCATGCTCCCTGCCCCTCCCGCTGCTGTTACGGCGCCGAGTGGGGTGGACGAGGAGTGGTTCCAGGCGGTGATGGCGGCCTTCGATAACGCACCGAGGCCGGGAGGGAAGAAGAAACGAAAACTAGCGGAAGCTGATGTGGTCGATCTGGTTGATTCTGATGATGACGAGGGCGACTCTCCTCCTTCTCCTCCTGCTGCTGTTACGAACGATGACGATGATGAGAGCGCGTACTTGGACCTGCAGTGCGCCGTCTGCCAGGTAGCATCTGGATCCCTACAGACCTGCTGTGGACTTGTTGCTGTTGTCTCTTTCAGTGTTACATGTACAACGCAGTGAGCGTGTGGCCGTGCCTACACTGCTACTGTTCGTCATGCATAGGGTGTTGGGTGAAGAAGGACGACCACTGTCCTCAATGCAGGACCCGTGTTGAGGCCATACGCCCGAACCTGGGGATCAGTAACCTCATCGAGGCCCTGTCTGCGAAGAAGAAGATCTTAGGTGAGCTCGAGGTTCTCATCCACGGCTTGCGCCCTGCTCGTCGAGTAGAACTTCTCTTTCTCCATACGAGACTACTAGCCCCGGGAGTAGGTTGGATAGCATTCCGTGCTGCAGCTCGGGCTGCCTGGGTTGATTACAACGCTCTCTTCCTCCCCCTCAGATCAGAGGACAGCCGAGGATAGGAAGGCCGCGGACGATGTTGATATCCTGAAGCACAACGAGTAAGGACGGCTTCGGTGTGGTACGGCCGCCCTAGGCTTGATGTCGCCTGTATGGCTGAGAATAATAGTTCGCTCGTCTGTGGTTGATGTTATCTCCTCCTAGTTACAATCTGGCTACAATTCGTAGCATGTGTCATCGCTGACACGGCAGCAACCCAGTGAGCCTCTCCCTACCACGGCAGCTCACTGCCGTCATCATCACTCCCGTAGGTGCTGCATGCAAGACCCCTATTTGCAACCTACCCACCGCGAGGAGTGAGTGTCAGTGAGTAGCGCTCCTGTTCCCCAGTTGAGGTTGTTGCAGCTCCTCAGCGTGACAAGGTCGTTTTTGATATCGCGTTCATGGAGTTGGTCCCGACTCAGCCACAGTTTCAATGGAACTCTCCTTGCAGGCCGATCGTCTGGTTGGAGGATCGTATTAATATCAATATGATGATGATGTATGTGAAGTCGTCAAGTATATGACGATGCCTTAATTGACGATTAGCTGTTTCACCACGGCAGATCGAAGTTGAGTTCGGATATTCTCGCTTGGCCGTCGGCGTCGCTTGCTCATAGGAAAACAGCATCTTCGTGGGAAGTCGTCTGTAGCCGCCATTTTATGCTGGCCGTAGGTTATTCTTTTCTTCGAGCCTGAGAAAGTTGGTATCTGGTCCGTTGATCACGGGATCGCGGTCAACTCAGGCGCGCTTGTACTTTCTCTCACGCCGGTTTTCCTAGCGAGAGTACTCGACGGGCCCTTGGTGGGGCACCCTAGTCGGTTCTAGATCACTGTGTAAACAGATTTTTTGTGTTTGGCGCCGAGCGCAGGAATAAATGGGCGCCACGAAGGGATGTGACGCCAACCATTGGTGACGCAGCGTGCAATACTTCCTCGCCACGTCCTCGGTACTGCGCTGCGGACCATCGTCAGCCCCAGCATAATCCGCGTATGTATCTGTTAATTGATGTCGAAGAGGCTGCGTGGTCATACTGGTTACACCGTAGGCCATCGGGGTTGCAGCCAAAAGAAGCAAGCTGACGGGCATGGTGATGGTGATTCTGCTTCGAACTCTGTTGGGTTAGTCGTGGACGGCAGCCTCCTGTCAAGATAGCAGTCAGCTTCACTTTCGAATGGCTCACAGTATCCACCCTCAACAGCGTGACCAACGAGCAGCGGCTTTCTTCCGTGCTTTGGATCAGTACAATAAGAGCCTCGGGGAGGACCTGGACGCAGCGGCTGAGCGCAGGGCTCGAGAGGCTGCTGTCGCTAAGCCCGGTAGAGGTCGGCCCAGCGGGGAAGATACTAGCAAGCGTGAGAGTCAACGCTCCAGCGTGGCTCCACAGAGGGCGGTCCGAGAAGATGAAAATGAGGAGGACCCTGATCCAAAGTCTGGGCCACAGGGAGGGGTTGAGGCCCTGGGACGGGCGAAGGCTGAGCGACAGAAGCTGGCCTACTTGAACTGGAGGAATGCAAGGTCGACGTGTCTGTCATTGAAGCAAGATATTACAGCGGAGCGAAGCAGAGCTTCGGCACTCAAGAAAAGCATCAAAAATGTCCGAGTGGAACTTCAAAAGGCGCTCGACCAGCGAGGCTTGCTGCTGGATCGAAAGCATAGGATAACTGAGGAATGCCGAGATTTGGAGAGACAGGTTGGGGAGATAGTCGGTCGCCGAGGAGCGCTCCTGGCGGAGTTGGGCAGGGACAGAGAGGACGTAAGGTGAGTCCCTGCTGCTGTCTGTTCGTGGCTGTCAGTGAACGACCCTCAGGTTGTTGAAGCAAGCCCTGGCCAGTGCCAAGGCCGAGAAGATCGAGCTGGGGCGGTTGGTCAGCGCTGCGAAGTCGGATGCACGACGCTGGGCCAACGGCATCATACACCGGGCTAGGGAGGCCCAGAGCGATTCGGAGGTCCGCCTGACGGACATGGCCGTCGGAGGGCTGAGCGCTCGTAGTGGAGAGGAGGTGGAAGTGGGTAGAGGTCCCTCCCATCCCAGGCGGGAGTCACCTATCGGGAACGCTGAGTGCCTGACAAGGGCGGATGAGCGGCCGGAGACAGCGGCTCCCTCTGGTCAGAGTGGACGGAGGAGAAGGAAGATGAACCAGGGAATAGCGCAAAGAACCGGTCTCGAGAAGGGTCTCGTGGCCACCCAGTTGAGTCGATGGGCGGAGGTTGATACTATCAAGGAGGCCAGCAGCAGTAGCAGCAGTTCATGCATCACCATACCCATGTCCGAGGATGTTGGTTGAGTCTCCACAGACCGATTTGCTTTCGTTCGGGGGTGCCGCAGGGTCGGAGTGGACTCATGCACCGCAGGTCTCTGGCCTTGCCGCGCGGCCGTATATTTTTCCAACCTCTTTACGTCTGTTATGTTTGGTCCTGGCGGGAGCGCCCCTTCCTCCTCCTCGTCGGCACTTCAGCCGCTCGACAACCCCACCACTGGTAAGACCGACTGTCCATCTTCAAGTGCTGGGCCATCGTGGTTAGGTGTAGACCCTGGATCGAGGATGGCCGCTGGTCGGCGGTTGAAGTCCTTGTGTCCCCACATCCTCCTCGACGTCGAGTTCCCCTCCGAGACCTGCGTCAGAGTAGGCCGGGGGCCTCCCAAGCGAGGCGATAACGTCAAAGCTGTGAGAATGATCCCTGCTGATCACGACGAGGCCAGCCCTTCTCCCTCAGGTCACCGTCAACGTCCCTCAGGTCTCCAAGTTCCACTTTGAGTTGTCCATTGGAGCTCCTCTGCCGGGACAGTCAGGTAGGGGTCCTCTCCTTCGTCTCTTGAACACCGGTGCTGCATGGCTTCAGTCCCAGGATGGATCATCAGTAACCGCAGTCGCGGTGGAACGTTCGTCGGAAGGACTTTGCAGAGTTGCCGGAAAGTTGGTCGAAGTGGAGTGTCTCACATTTCCGATGGCGAAATGATATTCCTTTTTCCGCCGGACAAAGGTGGGTCACGAGACGAATCTTAGGTTGAAGATGTACTAACACGCAACACCTGCCAGGTCCGATACTAGGGTATCAGCTCGTCCTCGGCGCCAGCCCTGCGCCGTCAGCAGCCCAACCCTCTCGTCAGCCTACTACTCCTCAGCTGTCCGGACAGAAGCGCCGGAGAGACTCGAGCTCCTCTGAGCTACCGGGGGAAGAAGAAATATCTGAGGAACTCCGCTGTGCGATCTGCCAGGTGAACCTGAATGATATCTTCTCATCATCAACCTCTGGGTGGTATCTTCTCAGGACCTGATGTATCGCCCAGTATCCGTCCTAGACTGTCTGCATAACTTTTGCTCGTCTTGTCTGAGCCAATGGCTGCAGCGGCACACTGACTGTCCGCAGTGCCGGTCGAGAGTGAGAAGCGTGAAGCCCAACCGTACCGTGGTCAATCTCACCGAGAAGCTTGTGGAGGCCGAAAAAATTCGAGGTAGGCCAGGCGCCGCCCTTCGTCAGCTTTCAGGGCCTCCTGCTGTAACAGATAGACGGTCGGAGCAGGAGAAGAAGCAGTCAGACGACTCGGATACGCTCCTCAAGAACGAGTGAGGCTGTGTCTTGCGCCCCTGGAGACGTCCTCACTGCGTTTTTTGCAAGTTACGATCTGGGCAAGGTTAATCGTGGCTTCCTGTTGGCGGCTCATGGGTCGGCTACCTCAGCGGGAACGATAGGCCGGAGTGATGTAACCTACTCGGACTATGACGATGAATATGATGATGATGAAGACCCTTACGACAGCGAGGAGGACGAAGAGGAGTATCACTTTGCCAGTAGCATCCACTGGGGGTGACCGTTGTCCATCACTCGTTCTCAGTGGGCATGGGTATGCTCTTCCACCTGCAAGGTCCAAGATGCGCCTACTGTCAAGCCATCAATCCTGTCCCAGGGTCAGCTGTCCCGTGCACTGTCTCCACGTATCTTGGCTTCACCCTAGGTCTCGATGCGTCCAGAATGCCCTGCATGTATCTTGTAATACTTGTAGAATGGCTGTTCCTGATAGACCCGACCTGCACGTTCGCTGTGCAGTCTGTACCAAGGTGAGATGGCCTCGTCAAGTCATCAGCCAATTCCCTATGTGTCAGGCCTACTGCACGCCAGCCACCAACCGACAGTGTCTAAGTGCATCCGGGCAGGGCCTTGCTGGACCCTCCCCGGGTTCTTCTTCCACTCAGATGTGGTCCTCGGATCCCAATCTACGGAGACTGAGGGATCTGATGGTATTTTCGAGGCCGCTGGCCTTCGTTGTTATTTACCGAGCATTCGGTGAGAATGTGTTTGAAACTACTGCCTTCGAGGAGCACTTACAAGGGGCGCGGAAAAGCATCGAGGACGTCACGCGAGAAGTCCTCGCCCGAGACCAGACTGCAAAATTTAAATTCGAAGTTGATGGCGCTACTAGAGAAGTCCAAGTCCGGGACTTCTACAATGACCATTATGTTTGCTCCAAGTGCGCCTACCAGGCGGTTAAGCAATGTATCTTCCAGTATCGGAAGAGCCTGGCGGAGGAGCAACTACCACAGAGATGCCGAGGCCGCGAGAACTGCTGGTGATGGTCGACCTCGGATGCAGGCTGCAATGCTAGGTTTGTTCGGTTAGGTATGGTACGGCTTGCCGAACTCAGAAGCACAGCTCGACGCACGCTGCCCGTCTTAACCATATCTGCGACCAAACTAGATTTTGAGCATCCCTAGTACAGTAGATTGTCAGCTTGATCATTCTTGAGTGTCAGTGGCAATAGCGGACAGGGATTGGGAGTGGTCGTCGGGCCACTGAGTGTTCGGAGATCATCGCCTGCAGTACCACCCGAAGGCGCCAGTGTGTTACTCATTATGCGCCGATCGTCTTGAGCATGCGTGCATAGCTGATTCCCCTCGAGAGAGTAAGCTTGGGAAAGTAGAAGACTTTACACTCCTTCTCGCCTCGCGTTGACTATGAGAAACAACGGAGAAGCAACACAGTGTCTACGGCGCTCCCTTGAGGAAGAGGCGCGCCATCGGCCTGCATCGCTCCGCCGTGCTCATGCGTGCGGAATCCGCGTCTCACGAACTGGTGACGGCCCAGGCATACGTGTCGTGGGGATACTCAGGTGTGGTCCCGGACCACTGGTACGATCGCCTGCCCCCTCGGCTGGGGCTGTACAGCGAATCCCTAATGGAACCGGTCTGCTTCGCGCCGCCGCCGCTGCCCAGTTTCTGTCAGTTGTCCAACCTCTTAGTATGGCATCGACCGACACTACAAGCGTTGATCCTGAGCAGTACGCTAAGGACCTCAGAGCCATGGCTGATGAACTGACGGCCATGATCGATGACCTCAACTGCGACCCTATCATCGTCCGCTTTGCCTGGCATGACAGTGGCACCTACGATAAGTCCCTTCCCTGGCCACAGTGTGGCGGTGCTAGTGGTGGTATCATCTATGATGTGGAGCTCAAGCACGAAGCCAACGCTGGGCTGGCCAAAGCTCGGAGGTACTTGGAGCCTATCAAGGCAAAGTACCCTCTTGTTTCCTGGGCTGATCTCATCCAGTTGGCTTCGGCGTGTGCCTTGAAGCACTGTGGTGGCCCCGATATCATCCCCAAGATGAAGTTCGGCCGGAAGGATATCTCTGGACCGGAGGAGTGCCCTCCTGAGGGGAGACTACCCAACCCTGAGGGGGCTGACCATCTGAGGCAGATCTTCTACCGTATGGGCTTCAACGACCAGGAGATTGTCGTCCTGTCCGGTGCGCATACTATTGGTAGGGCCTTCAAGGACCGCTCCGGAACCGTTGAGGAGGCGGCTGGTCATGGTACTCAATACACTAGCGGAGATAAAGTCGCCCGCCTTGACGGCAAAGAAGGCATCGGTATGAAGGGCGGCCGTTCCTGGGCGAGGAAATGGCTCAAGTTTGACAACGAGTTCTTTATCAACATCATGGAAGATGCGCTGAGGGACTCCGAAGATGACACTGGCTTGCTGGTGCTCGAGAGCGACAACGCGCTCGTCTCCGACCTCTCATTCAGAGAGTACGTCGAGATATACGCCGAGGACAACGACAAGTTTTTAAAAGATTATGAAAAAGCGCATATCAAGCTGAGTGAACTGGGCTGTGAATATATCGTTGATGGTGGCATCAAGGTATGAAACATTCAATAGCACCATCCCCGATGGTCGTCAATCTCTGAGCTCGCCAAAACTTTCTAGTCGGGCGACATTCCGATGGTCTTGTCGCCAAGTGGGAGGTGTGTTGCGTGTCAAAAAGGCACCAATGTCTCCGACTTGTTTCATATCAATTTCAGAAGGTAGTTTTTAGATCGCTGTGAGGACGAGCGGCATACGACGTCATGATTGTCATCGCCTATTAGTCGTCACAGTTAGTATCTTCAGCCATCCGCTGTTGTGTTCTTCCCAGTCCTGAGTCTAAACACAGGTGCCGCCTATTATCAGGCTCCGTGAGCCTTTGCCCTTCTTCTTGGCACATTGGTTGCGGCGTGACCTTTTAGGCTCTAGGGCCGCCACCCAGTCTCCTTGTTTCAGAGCCACGAGGAAATCATAGAAGTAACCCATCGACAGCTTCAGGATTCCACAGGAGATTTCTTGCTCAGTCACTGCAGTACCCCCCACAAGCTTACGTCGAGTAAATAAATTAGCGGAAAATAGCGTTTAGAACCCGGAAGGGAGAGCTATCAAACGTCTATGAGCATCTAGGCGTAGCAAGTGCCGTCATCAACAATATATTAATCACTTAAACTGTCCGGGTCAGCTGATACAAAAACTCTGAGAGAATGTGAAAGAACCTGTCACGCGTCACAGAAAGCGCCCTTCATCTTCACGCGCGCCGCAAGAATCTCTGTCACGCGCCACAAAAATCGCCGTCACTCGCAACGAAAATGATGATCCGAGTGAAATATTTGAGGGACCATCCTTTTTAACACAGACGCCCTCACTCCTTGCCCTCCTGCCTTTTCCTATTACCAGCATAGTGAGTCACTATTAGTGACGTTGATGAACGGTTATGATCTTCGAACCGTATTACCTTGACTCTGCTTTAGCATGGTGAGGCGTAACAAAACTGAACACCCCGCATGATATCTGAAGCAGAGCATGTCGTGGGTGCCCGTACGGTTGTCTGCAGAGCCTGTTTCCTGGGAAAACCTGTATCGCTGATTCGCCCCGTGGCTCCTGCGAAGGTCGTTGTATTCACTCATGGCACAAGTTCACCGGAACTCACCGTTGACTAGCTGGAATCAATTACAACAGCCCTACTATCCTGAAAAGATGACAACTTTCTTGTGTTCATGACGCTAGAATACTGTTTACTCGTCTGCAATGAGTTTGCTGAGTTTCCTTTAGCGTTCCTCGAAGGAAAGAGCGTTGAGTCGTTGTGGTAGTTTCTGGTCTTGTTCCTAGGCGCTGGATCTTTGAGAGCCTTTGTGACTTTAGGTTATCCATTCCATCAGCCTTTCAGGCAACATTCATTCATGGGTAACATCTGTGATTCTTGCAGAGGTAGCACGTCCAAGCCTGTGCCGGCCGCAGCTGCCAATAGACAGGTCGTCAGGCCCGCGTCCACTACTACCAGTGGTGAGGTTGACACGGCCCAGTACGCTAAGGACATCAGGGCCATGGCTGATGAATTGACGGCCATGATCGACAGGCTCAACTGCGACCCTATTATTGTCCGCTTTGCCTGGCATGACAGTGGCACCTACGATAAGTCCCTCCCCTGGCCACAGTGTGGCGGTGCTAGTGGTGGTATCATCTATGACGTGGAGCTGTCTCACGGTGCCAATGCTGGCTTACCGAAGGCGTTGAAGTTTCTTCAGCCTATCAAGGCGAAGTACCCTGGCGTTTCCTGGGCTGATACCATCCAGTTGGCTTCAGCGTGTGCCTTGAAGCACAGTGGTGGCCCTGATATCATCCCTTACATGAAGTTCGGCCGGAAAGGATATCTCCGGACCTGAGGAATGCCCTCCTGAAGGGAGACTACCCAACCCTGAGGGGGCTGACCATCTGAGGAAGATCTTCTACCGTATGGGCTTCAACGACCAGGAGATTGTCGTCCTGTCCGGTGCTCATACTATTGGTAGGGCCTTCAAGGACCGCTCTGGAACCGTTGAGGAGGCGGCTGGTCATGGTACTCAGTACACCAATGGCAGCAACATTGCTCGTAATGACGGCAAAGAAGGCATCGGTATGAAGGGCGGCCGTTCCTGGGCGAGGAAGTGGCTCAAGTTCGACAACGAGTACTTCGTCAACATCATTGAAGATGCTAAGGCAAAGAGCAAGACTGACAATGGCCTCCTTGTCTTAGAAAGTGATAATTGCCTCGTCACCGATCCGTCATTCAGAAAGTACGTTGAGATGTACGCCAAGGACAATAATAAGTTCCTATGTGACTACGCCCAAGCTCACATCAAACTCAGCGAACTCGGCTGCCAGTACGTTGTAAACGGTGGCATTAAAGTCTGAGTATCCGTTTTGATGGTTGGGTTGATGATGATGGTTGGTGGTAGTCGTAGAGGAAACTCTCGAAGGGAGCTCAAAAACGCTCTCGTCTTCCGCCACCGGTAACTCATCGTAGATGACATTTTTCATTTGACTAGTCTGATAAATCTGTCCATTTCATAAGTTGAGTTTTTGCGTTGTTGAATTGTGAGTTTTTTGAGGGCGGGAGACGCCGCCGGGGGCGTTGATAGCGGCGCGATAGTCATGACAGTTGTGATAATCCATGCCTTTCCGAAGCCGCTCACGAAGGGGTCGTGGTGGCTGCCATCTTTGGCTGGGCCTTGATAGCCACCTGGGTTGTCAACTCCTTTTTCTTAGCGCCATCTCGGGTCCACTCGACGGCAGTGCTACCAGCCGGCTCGGGCGTTCCGTACCATTCGAACCTCCGGTTTCGATCGTCCCCGAGGGTTGACGAGGGCTTCGGGTATGGACTGGGCTCGCTGGCCTTCATCGCTCTCATCGGTGTCGCGGCGCGGGCAGCTCTACGGAAGGACTTCCCGTATTTCACGAATCAGCAGCTGACGTATTTGGATTCGGCAGCGACTTCCCAGAAGCCCCAGGTAGTGTTGGACTCGATGGATGACTTCTACGCTAATACCAGAACTCGAATGTGCATCGCTCCGCTCACTTGGCCGCTGAGCGAGCAACGGAAGCTCTTGAGAAATCGCGAGAGACGATGGCGAAATTCATAGGAGCGAAGGGGATTGAAGGGCTTGTGATAACGTCTGGGGCGACCGATGGCCTTAACAGGCTCGCGGGCATGGCGGCCAGGAATGGTCTCTTGGGAGATGGGAAAGTTTTGGTAACGGAAATGGATCATCATAGTAATATACTTCCGTGGAGCACCGCATGCCCGACGACCGAGATGGTCAAGATTGATGAGAACACGGCCGATATCGACATGAAGGACCTCGCCAGGAAACTCGACGGCCGGGTGAAGGTGGTATCTTTCGTGCATGTGAGCCATGTTACCGGTCATGAGGCCGACGTCGAAGCGATCCGCAAGCTGGTTCGGAGTAGAGCACCGAAAGCATTGATAGTGTTGGACTGTACACAGAGCGTCCCTCATCAAGAAATCAACGTCGAAGAGTTGGGGGTCGACGCCATAGTCTTCTCCAGTCATAAGATGTTCGGCTCAACTGGAGTTGGAGTCCTCTGGCTGTCTCCTCGAGCTTTGAAGGTGCTGCCTCTACCAGCCACTACTGGAGGAGGGGCCCTGGAGGACATTGACGATGATCTCAATATCAGATACACCGATGCGCCGTGGCGATACGAACCAGGTAGTCCTCTTCCAAAGCCCTTGAAGTCAGTCTGCTCTGTCCGTAGGTACACCGCCGTTAGCCGAGGCCGTTGGTATGGCCGCTGCCGCTCAGTACATTATGGACCATCGCGAAGAGATCAGACAGAATGAGGAGGAGTTGTTGTCGATAACCCTGGATGAAGTATCGAAGATTCCCTGCCGAACCCTCGGAGGTGCACAGGCCAATCGAGGCGCTCCAATAGTGTCGATGACTTTTGACGGTGTTTATCCCAATGACATTGGTACGATTGCTAGCGGGCTGCAAGGCGTCTGTCTCCGAGCTGGGCATCACTGTGCGATACCGCTCCATCGGGCGTTGGGTGAGAAGGGTAGCCTTAGGCTCTCCCTTGGGCCCTATAATACCGAAGATGATGTTAGGAAGGGCGTTAATGCCATTAGTGAAGCCCTAGATATTATTACTGATAAAACTTACTGACGTATGGGAGATGTTGGGTTATTGTTGAGTGGCCAGGAAGGCGCTGCCGTTGCATGCAAAGACGATGTTTGGCATCATCGTTGCCACGTCAAGCGAGCCTCGAGCGTAACTCAGACAAGCACTGTTTCAGAGACCATCTTCGGTGGTCTGCTGTGAAACACGCGCAACCGTGAAAATAATGATTGATACAATATGGGGTTCCTTCATCGTATGGTACTGCCCATATCCTTATTCCGAACTATTGGTCCGTGGCACCCAACGCTGGACTCTTCCAGTCAACATCCGATCAGAATGATGCGCGCAATTTACTTGCCCGTAGATGGATTTCCAGTATCGCCCCGAGATGTAACGAGGACGCTTCAGAGCCTCTTGAGAACGCCAACAAGGCTTCCACTACTCCTGTACACCGAGCTCGAATCGGACCCTCAAAGTGCGGTCTCGATGATGCCCTCATGCAGTGTTGAGAATGATCCCTCGAATGCCGACTAGAAATACCTTCATTGGAGCATCAGTCGCGGCTGTTATGATTACGAACTTGCCCCTCGGTAACGCCATCAGCTCCGCAGTGTCGCCTCACAATGACGTAAGAACAACTACATACAGTTCGAAAATTTTCTGCCGGGGTTTTCACACGGGTGGCAGTAGTCGGCTGCTGCTGTTTGCAGGATTTCCCTCCCCTCCGCAACGGTTACATTGCTATTTCTGATCCCGCAGGAGTCTGCAAGTTCAATAATGGGAAGAAGGGATCAGATAATTGGTCAGCTTTGAACGTCGTGGTCCAGGAGGGAGAAGACACAAGTACCGCTTTCGTCGCTTGTCCCAAGACTGAGGAACATGATGCGTTTACGGCAAAATTGTGAGCCAGAGACCGGGCATGATGTCAGCATGATTGGAGCGTGGCTTCATGTGTTTCAGTGATGAAGGCAAACTGAAAGCTTATGGAGATCAAAGCAAAAGAAATGATACGAATTTTGAGTTCAGGCATGCGGCTCCTCCTGCAAAGACTGGATTGGATCCACTGGCAAACCTTGACAAATCGACTTTCGTCCACATAGTCAAACGCTTTCGCGAGTTTGCTGGGTATCTTAAAACAACGTATTTCGACGTGAGCCAGCTGGAGGCAGTCTCGGAGGGAATGAAGGATTTCTGTCCACTTGTTGAAGAGGCTCTGAAGAAGACATTCGAAACATTCCAAAACTTGTGTCTAATATTCTCAAAAACCAAGGAGGCCATCGATGTTGCTCGTGATGAACAATGGATGTTTAGAGAGCAAACCGACGTGACCTTTATATACAGTCCACGCTTCAATGGGGTCGAGTGCGGTTAGTACTGCCTCATCAATTGTCTGATAATCCCTATTATTATCGACCTGTTCTGCGAATACATTACGTCGAGGGATAATGTGAATGAAGTCATGCATGATGATGATGTTGCTGTGATAGTCTGTGACGTCATTCAACTTGTGTTAGCCTGTTGGTCAATGTGAGACCATGTCAGACGATGGTGAAAATATGACCGTTTTCGAGCACTCTGAGGTGGTCGGTACTGCCACTGAGAACGATATCAGCTTCGGATTGATCGCTGGCGCGGAGGGCCGTCCCTTCGCCAGCCTCGGCCTGGCACCTCCGTACGCTCGCATGAAGCCGTACGCCCCTCTGATGCAGCAGCTGATGGACCGGTCCAAGTCAACGCGGCTCGTCAGAAAACGTTATTTTTCTTTGCATCTTGTTGTCACTGAACACCCCGCGGGTGAGCTCATTCTTGGCGGCAAAGACAAGAGAAAATATATCCCCCCTCTTGTCTTTGTTAAAGTTAGGAAAGATCAAATTATATCGCTCACTGTATCTGCCAAGAGCTCACTTGCGGAATAATTTGAAACTGTCAGTAAATATCTGAATCGTCAGTCAGACCGCACGTGGATTGGGTAAACCGCGCGAGCTCTCTTGAGGGCAGCATGCCCTTGGATGGGATCTTGGCCTTGAATAACAACCTGGCCTTGGTCGGCAGCCTTCACTTGGGTAACAGTTCGGGTTACTGGTTACTCACTCCTTACTAACACAGACGCCCTCATTCCTTGGTGATACTTTTCCTATTACCAGCATAGTGAGTCACTATTAGTGAGGTTGATGAACGGTTATGATCTTCGAACCGTAATACCTTGACTCTGCTTTAGCATGGTGAGGCGTAACAAAACTGAACGCCCCGCATGATACCTGAAGCAGAGCATGTCGTGGGTGCCCGTACGGTTGTCTGCAGAGCCTGTGTCCTCGGAAAACCTGTATCGCTGATTCGCCCCGTGGCTCCTGCGGAGGTCGTTGTATTCACTCATGGCACAAGTTCACCGGAACTCACCGCTGATTAGCTGGAATCAATTACAACAGCCCTACTATCCTGAAAGGATGACAACTGTCTTGTGTTCGTGACGCTAGACTACTGTTTACTCGTCTGCAATGAGTTTGCTGAGAAGTGAGCTGTATTCCCTTAGCGTTCCTCGAAGGAAAGAGCGTTGAGTCGTTGTGGTAGTTTCTGTTTTTGTTCCTCGAAGTTCTTGATAGGCTTTGAGACTTTAGGTTATCCATTCCATTAGCCTTTTAGGCATTCATTCATGGGTAACATCTGTGATTCTTGCAGAGGTAGCACGTCCAAGGCTGTGCCGGCCGCAGCTGCCAATAGACAGGCCGTCAGGCCCGCGTCCACTACTACCAGTGGTGAGGTTGACACGGCCCAGTACGCCAAGGACATCAGAGCCATGGCTGATGAATTGACGGCCATGATCGACAGGCTCAACTGCGACCCTATTATTGTCCGCTTCGCCTGGCATGACAGTGGCACCTACGATAAGTCCCTCCCCTGGCCAAAGTGTGGCGGTGCTAGCCATCCAGTTGGCTTCGGCGTGTGCCTTGAAGCACTGTGGTGGCCCCGATATCATCCCCAAGATGAAGTTCGGCAGGAAAGATATCTCTGGACCGGAGGAGTGCCCTCCTGAAGGGAGACTACCCAACCCTGAGGGGGCTGACCATCTGAGGAAGATCTTCTACCGTATGGGCTTCAACGACCAGGAGATTGTCATCCTGTCCGGTGCGCATACTATTGGTAGGGCCTTCAAGGACCGCTCTGGAACCGTTGAGGAGGCGGCTGGTCATGGTACTCAGTACACCAATGGCAGCAACATTGCTCGTAATGACGGCAAAGAAGGCATCGGTATGAAGGGCGGCCGTTCCTGGGCGAGGAAGTGGCTCAAGTTCGACAACGAGTACTTCGTCAACATCATTGAAGATGCTAAGGCAAAGAGCAAGACTGACAATGGCCTCCTTGTCTTAGAAAGTGATAATTGCCTCGTCACCGATCCGTCATTCAGAAAGTACGTTGAGATGTACGCCAAGGACAATAATAAGTTCCTATGTGACTACGCCCAAGCTCACATCAAACTCAGTGAACTCGGCTGCCAGTACGTTGTAAACGGTGGCATTAAAGTTTGAGTGTCCGTTTTGATGGTTGGGTTGATGATGGTGGCAGTCGCAGAGGAAACTCTCGAAGGGAGCTCAAAAAACGCCCCCGTCTTCCGCCACCCGGTAACTCATCGTAGATGACATTTTTCATTTGACTAGTCTGATAAATCTGTCCATTTCATAAGTTAAGTTTTTGCGTTGTTGAATTGTGAGTTTGAGGGCGGGAGGTGCCGCATGGAGCGTTGATAGCGGCGCGAACGTCATGACAGTTGTGATCATCCATGGCTTTCCGAAGCCGCTCACGAGGGGTCGTGGTGGCTACCATCTTTGGCTGGGCCTTGATCGCCACCTTGGTCGTCAGCTCCTTTTTCTTAGCGCCATCTCGGGTCCACTCGACGGCAGTGCTACCAGCCCGCTCGGGCGTTCGGTACCATCCGAACCTCCGGTTTCGATCGTCCCCGAGGGGTGGTGGGGGCTTCGGGTATGGACTGGGCTCGCTGGCCTTCATCGCTCTCATCGGTGTCGCGGCGCGGGCAGCTCTACGGAAGGACTTCCCGTATTTCACGAACCAACAGCTAACGTATTTGGATTCGGCAGCGACTTCCCAGAAGCCCCAGGTGGTGCTGGACTCGATGGACCACTTCTACGCTAATACGAACTCGAATGTGCATCGCTCCGCTCACTTGGCCGCTGAGCGAGCAACGGAAGCTCTGGAGAAATCGCGAGAGACGATGGCGAAATTCATAGGAGCGAAGGGGATTGAAGGGCTTGTGATAACGTCTGGGGCGACCGATGGCCTTAACAGGCTCGCGGGCATGGCGGCCAGGAATGGTCTGTTGAGAGATGGGAAAGTTTTGGTAACGGAAATGGATCATCATAGTAATATACTTCCGTGGAGCACCGCATGCCCGACGACCGAGATGGTCAAGATTGATCAGAACACGGCCGATATCGACATGAAGGATCTCGCCAGCAAACTCGACGGCCGGGTGAAGGTGGTATCTTTCGTGCATGTGAGCCATGTTACCGGTCATGAGGCCGACGTCGAAGCGATTCGCAAGCTGGTTCGGAGTAGAGCACCGAGAGCATTGATAGTGTTGGACTGTACACAGAGCGTCCCTCATCAAGAAATCAATGTCGAAGAGTTGGGGGTCGACGCCATCGTCTTCTCCAGTCATAAGATGTTCGGCCCAACTGGAGTTGGAGTCCTTTGGCTGTCTCCTCGGGCGTTGAAGGTGCTGCCTCTACCAGCCACTACTGGAGGAGGCGCCTTGGAGGACATCGACGATGATCTCAATATCAGATACACTGATTCGCCGTGGCGATACGAACCAGGTAGTCCTCTTCCAATAACCTAGAAGTCAGTTTGCTCTGTCCGTAGGTACACCGCCGTTAGCCGAGGCCGTTGGTATGGCCGCTGCCGCTCAGTACATCATGGACCATCGCGAAGAGATCAGAGAGAACGAGGAGGAGTTGTTGTCGATAACCCTGGATGAAGTATCGAAGATTCCCTGCCGAACCCTCGGAGGTCCTCAGGCCAATCGAGGGGCTCCTATAGTGTCGATGACTTTTGACGGTGTGTATCCGAACGACATTGGTACGATTGCTAGCGGGCTGCAAGGCGTCTGTCTTCGTGCTGGGCATCACTGTGCGATACCACTTCATCGAGCATTGGGTGAGGAGGGTAGCCTCAGGCTCTCCCTTGGGCCCTATAATACCGAAGATGATGTTAGGAAGGGTGTCAGTGCCATTAGTGAGGCCCTAGATATTATTACTGATAAAACTTACTGACGTATGGGAGATGTTGGGTTATTGTTGAGTGGCCAGCAAGGCGCTGCCGTTGCATGCAAAGACGATGTTTGGCATCATCGTTGCCACGTCGAGCGAGCCTCGAGCGTAACTCAGACAAGCACTGTTTCAGAGGCCATCTGCGGTGGTCTGCTGTGAAACACGCGCAACCGTGAAAATAACGATTAATACAATATGGAGTCCCTTCATCGTATGGTACTGTCCATATCCTTATTCCGAACTATTGGTCCGTGGCACCCAACGCTGGACTCTTCCAGTCAACATCCGATCAGAATGTTGCGCGCAATTTACTTGCCCGTAGATTGATTTCCAGTATCGCCCCGAGATGTAACGAGGACGCTTCAGAGCCTCTTGAGAACGCCAACACGGCTTCCACTACTCCTGTACACCGAGCTCGAATTGGGCCTTTAAAGTGCGGTCTCGATGATGCCTTCATACTGTGTTGAGAATAATCCCTTAAATGCCGACCACAAAGACCTTCATCGGAGCATCAGTCGCGGCTGTTATGACGACCAACTTGCCCCTCGGTAACGCAATCGGCTCACTCTCCCCACACAACGACGTAAGAACATGAATAACAGCTGGAGTCAGACTGACAGTAGCCGACGACGGTCGCTGGCCGCCATGTGTGGCTTGTGTCATTGCTTCGAAGATGATGATTGGCTGAGCTGGTTGGCTCAAACCTTCTTTCTTATCAGGACTTCCCTCCCCTGACTAAGAGTGCCATCCGGAGCACTCAGTTTGGTCCAAGAGCAGTTTGCCTTTACAGCAGTGGCGAGACGGGTACAGACGGCAGGTCAGAGTTGGAAATTGTCGCCGACAGGGAAAATGGCGTGATCACTGAGTCCATCGCCTGTCCCAAGACTCGTGACCAGAATGCCTTCACGGCCGGATTGTAGGGCAGCATCGACTGTGCATAGTGTTGGCGAAACTTGAGGTTGCCTCATTCTTGTCAGTAATTTATACACTGGTCATGACGGCTCCGTCGGCAAACTTGGTTCGCTGGGAGACCATACCGAAAACCCTGACAAAAATTATCGGTTCATGTATACGAACCCTCCAGACAACACTGGATCGGACCCGCTGAGAAACATCGACCAATCCACTTTTGCCCACATCTTGGACCGCGTCCCCGAGTTCGAAGGCTATCTTACAACGGATGAATATGATATGAGCAAGCTAGGTATCGTTATGGAGGGAATGAAAGACTTCTGCCCGCTTTTGGGAGCCGCTGTTAAGAAAATGTTCGACACTTTCCCGAACATGTGCCAAGCGTACTCCATTATCGCTAAGGAGGCCGTTGACGTTGCTCGTGACGAAGAATGGACCTTCCAGAGACAGAAGATACCTACCAAGGAATATATAGCCCGCGCTTCGATAGAAATGCATGCGGTTAGTCGAACACTCGTCTATCCTTGAATAGACAATATCCATCAGAATGTTGGGCGGGAAGGCTTTGGTCGGCTGTTCTCCCGAGAATATGGAAGAAGACATGCATGGTGTTGTTGTTGTAATGCTGTGTTCTATCATTCGACTTGTGCTCACAAAGCAGTGTCAACACGAAGGGCATGAGGAGTTGAACACCTCCATGCGGCTCCAGCAGCGCCCCCATTCCAATAATCGCAAATAGCAACTCAGACTCGTGTGACCGGAAGTCGAGTTGCTCATACCGCGCAACCACATGCAGTTCTTCGAGGGTCGCAGTTTTGGTGTGGAGATTGCCCGGCTACGAGTTCTCTACTGTCAGCAACGCAATTACGAAAGAGACGCAGAAACACAACTAAGGAATGCATGCAACGACACTCAATGATGTCTTCGCCGGAATAATGTGGCTGCCGATGAAATCGCCCATAATAGACCTAAAATACCAATCGTAGCATCACTGCCGTCGCTGAGCGCCTCCTACCAGGATCGACTGCCCCTGCCTGGTCTCTCACCATGTACGGGTGGAGCATGTGACGAGTGACTCTACCGAGATCCCCGGCGATCTCCCATCCGTCGTATCGTACCGGCGATACCCTTTTCTCAGGGCAGCCTAGCGGTAGTATACCCCGTAAGTATGATAGGCGCTACCGCTACTGCGACCGCCGAGTACAATGTAGCGTTTGAGGCAGCCCATGGTACGCAGCTGTGGCGTTATCGCATCAATGCCTTCACTAAGGGAAGTGACTATCGCTGTTTGCGGGTTGAAGTGGTTGTGAACGTCGTTGAGCGTCGCGCGTATAGGAGGAGGCCACTTGAGCCGGCCAGTGTACGAACACACCGATGGACGATACTCGAGGTGCCTCGGAAATGACGTGACGGGTTCGTCCGCCTGCGTCGCGCCCTCGGTTGACCTCGCCCAGGGTTGATGCTTGCTGTTCGTGGTCTCCTCTTGGACAACTTCAAGAGCGATCACCTTCACCGCACTTTGCGGAGCCCGGCTGGAAATATACTCAGTCAAAAAATAAGACAATCGTGTCGAGTCAGGCCCGACCACCAATACGTTGCTTCTATGCTGCAGACAGTAATCAGCGAGGGCAGCGATGAATTCATAAGTAATAGCATAACTAGTAACATCACCAAGGGAGTGCAGCCAACCCTTCATTGGTCGGCTCGGAAGGGGCCTTCGTCTCGAGCCCAACTTGGCGGTATCCCAGTCGACCAAGTACGGCAGAAGATACTCGTCATTGTCGCCTTCTGCTGGGATACGCCGTGTTGCTGAAAACGATATTCAGACCAGCCGATCGTCGTGGCCCTCCAGCAGGCGTACTCACCTATGTTCTCCAATACCCATCGTTTACTGGGCTCAGCAATTCTCAGTTTTTTGAAGTCCGGCGAGTCCCTACCGTCACGCGAACTCGCTACTTGTAAGGTGTTGTAATCGTGCAAGTCGAAAGCTTCTCTGACGAGTGCCTCTGGGATGAGCTCCGCGCCGCTGCATCGCACTAGGGACGCGTACGCCGCCTGGCTGCCACTAGAATCTATCTTGCGCTGTCTCAACTGAGCCTTCTCTACCTCTGAACAAGAATGGTATCTTAGGTCGAAGAGAGGCTTCGGCAAGTCACCTTGTACGAGGGCCAGACTCCACAAAGTTTTATATTAACGATGGCAAGGAAATGTGGTAGCTCCTTCCGCATGGCCGTGATGTGAATCTTCACCCGCTGCTTTCGGTAGTCGGTGTATCTGAGGACCAAAGGCTGAAACAACAAAGGCGATGGTCGGTGGGGACTTACTGTCGCCAAAACCGCGTGACGTGATTACGGACGAGTTCAAAGACTTTGCCCGGCAGAAACCTCATCCACGGTTCCATATGGGCCCCATTACGCA
Source organism: Perkinsus olseni (assembly GCA_013115135.1). Classification (NCBI taxonomy): domain Eukaryota; phylum Perkinsozoa; order Perkinsida; family Perkinsidae; genus Perkinsus; species Perkinsus olseni. Next base: position 96,804 of record JABANP010000090.1, on the reverse strand, counting down.
GAGGACCCGATCGGAAAGTCATCAACTCGAGGAAGGCTTTGGCGGGAACTCTGCAGAACGGCAGCTCAGTCCAGGCAACAGCGCATGTGATAATCCCACCCGAGCCGCATAGTTGCCGGAAGGTCATCATTGTTAGGCGGGCCAATAACGCGCATACAAGTTGGGCTGCGGTATACTCGGTGATACACTGCCTTCTCGTTATCTGTCCCGAGAGGAAATAACAAGCCTCCTTCCCTCAGCCGAGACTTACACTTAGTCCGATCATCGAAGAGGAGCCAATCGTTGATGTCGGGCGGGATGGCCTTGTCCACAGAATGGATCCATTCCCTAATTGTCCCAACCGTGGCGCCTGGGCGATGGTCCCACGCCCTACCCAGCTACGCCAGACTCGTTGTATTCGTTGTAAACATGGTCGATGATCTCCACCATCTCCTCCCGAGTAACAACACTGACAGCAGCGGCCGGATCGTCCGGGTACTTCCCTGAGAGCGTCGGATTTCGCTTTGAGGGGCGAGTTGCCCGCGGCCCACCATGGACGTGCGCGTAGGCTGCATTGAGCTCTTGATGGAGCGTGCGGCGAATCAGCTGCCCGCCCCATTGTGAATCCAAATTAGAGCCTGTCGATGCATGGCCAGCGCATCTTAGGTCGACCCGTGGCTTACTCGCAGACAAAGATCTCTCCAACGCTGCGACTTGCAAATAGGTCTTCGTCGGGTCCTGTCGCAGTGCGGCTTCTTTTATCTTCGACAGGCTCTAAGAAAATAGCATGCCTCAGGGCACCGAGACGGCTTCATTCGAGGACGCACATCTGCGGTGTTGAAGGGATTCTTCAGCATGGACGCCGAGAAGAGCTCAATGGCTTCGAGCTTTCCTCTGGTGGACTCTATGATGCCCTTCAGTGTCGGGTCGCGCAAGAGAATTTCCGAGGAGGGTTCCTCATCTTTTGCCGTCAGCTCGGACGGTGGCGGTAAAAGCATCTGCTGAGGTTCTCTTGAGGATGATGATGAGACCACGTCGCTAGCCTGGGGGTATGAGGGACGCGGTGGCCCGGTTTGGTTTGAATCGCGGAACGCGTTTAACGGCTCGCAGACAGAAGGGCATGACAGTGAATTAGCAATAGGCCACTGCTGATTCGGCATCAGTGAAAGTAGTTCACTCTCCACATTGCGGCTAGCTTCCTGTGGAATGAGTGTTAGATGCCATGGACTGACCGGGAAAAGGGGTTGGCGGAGGCAGGCCGCCAGTGAAAGATTCACGAAGACCAAATGCGCTGTAACCCCCAGCACGCAGAAGCTCCAATTGCCCCTGGCATAAGGCGGTATCTCGCTAGACATACAACGACCAATGGGCGGCGATAACCCAGTGGGAGCTGACGTTGGGATGCTCTGCTGACAATGTCAGCCTGACATTGCGCATGCGTGCGTCTGTCGCATGCGTGCTGGTCCGTAGTACAGTAGCACGCGAGTACGTTTGTGTGGTTTTGCTAGTGGCGAGGTTTGCTAGTATCTTGCTCTTGTCCGAGATGGGTCAGTTGCTTCTCACCTGAGTGCTTGTCTACCGCACAGGTAAAGCCACAATATACTCGTTCGGGAACGGGGCGAGCGCGAAATCCGGCGCCGCCGTCGCATCTGGCCTCTGTTGAAGCTGGTTGTTGGTGAAGTGCGTCGCCGTCTGTATGATGCCTGAGAAGTACATTCTCGCTAATCTCGTCTTCATCGGACTCTCACTCGAAACCAATGGGTATAGAAAAGTAAGGATAGGTATAAGAGCCCAGAAGGTTACAAGCCACGTGAACTCAGTACAGCTGTTGGCGTATCTTAAGGTCGACAATCAGGACATTCATGCAGTAGTGGATACTGGCAACCCCTACATCTTCCTTGTATGGAAGCATTGGTATGAGAAAGAGTACCCCGGAGGCTGCGACAAGCTCGCTTTCAAGTGTTACGAGTGCTCTCCGGCTCCATGCCAGCCCGGTCCAAATAAAACCCTCAACTTCTATGACGGTGAAAATATGACCATCTTCAAGCACTCTGGGGTGGTTGATTTCGGTACTGTCACTGAGAACGATATCAGCTTCGGATTGATCGCTGGAGCGGAGGGCCGTCCCTTCGCCAGCCTCGGCCTGGCACCTCCGTACGCTCGGATGAAGCCGTACGCCCCTCTGATGCAGCAGCTGATGGACCGGTCCAAGTCAACGCGGCTCGTCAAAAAGAGTTCTTTCTCTCTGTACCTTGTCGCCGGTGAGAATCCCACGGGTGAGCTCATCCTTGGCGGCAAAGATAAGCGGAATTATGTCCCCCCTCTTGTCTTCGTTAAAGTCCGGAAAGATCAAAGCGTCTCGCTCACTAGGCTGACCATTGGCGATTCTCTGGAGTACCGGATGGTAGCGCCAACCCCGGCTTTCTTCGACTCCGGCACCAACGCCATCATCATGCCTGAAGAAGTCGAACTTAGAGTGCTTGCTTGGCTTGAAGTGGGCGGGAGAGGTGCCTGTGAAGATTCGGGACTCCTCGGGCTTTTATGACGTCTCCTGTGAGGAGGCCGACTATTTGCCATCCATCACGTTCTCTATGAGAGACTTGAAAGGAGAGGAGGTGCCTCTGGAGATACCCCCTGCCAGCTACGTCGTCAAAGACGGGGGGAGGTGCATGCTGGCAATCCACTTCGGTGAAGCCTGGGTCCTAGGCCTCAGTGCCTTGTACGGAAACTACTACTATTACGACTGGGACAGGAATCGCATCGGCTTTGCCAAAGTGAAATGATAGAGCGTGGCTGATACGGGAAGGAACGTCTTGGTGGTGGCAGATTGTCCTCAGATCACTCAGAGGACTGTCGATTCGGCTGTTTCGTGAGGATTGACGGCAGCTGAGAGTCAGCCGTGGGTGTAGAAGGTGAAGGCAGGACCCTCGGGTTTAGTGGTCGGCTTCTTAGACGACTTGCGACGGAGAACAAGCATAGAAGCTACCATTGGACCCCTCGAGCGGTCGACAATGGTGTTGGCCATTGTGGGTGTCCGGATCTCTCGCTATCTACATGAAGTTAACTGATGCAGTGGCGTGTTGATGATCGAGGGTGATAAGCACCACCGGGAAATACCACCTTTTACGATATTCGTCCGCCCCACCTTCGTCCATGCAGCCACCCTCATGACAGTCGGCCAGCTCTATCGGTCGGTTTTCTCGGGATCAAGCTGATTCGTGAGAGGTAGTCACGGGTGGGGAAAAGCTGGAATCTTGGAGTTGGCGGATGTCCTCGTGGCCCGCGTAAAGCTTCGTATCCATTTTCGCGGAGTCGGGTCAGAGGATGAACCCATCTCTGTTGGTGATGCCTTATTCGGATCTCGGATGGCGACGCCGCTCAAGACCCCAAGGCAGCGCCGAATGAGGGACAGCTGTCTTTTTTTACGTGTTGTTGTGCCATGGTCTTGTTGTTCTGAGTGTTAATTGTATGGCTTGCGTTGTTAGTGCTAGGGCTCAGCATGGGTTCAAGTCTCGACGCGATTGTCCGTCCTCTCTAGGACGGCCGCTACTTCAGTCATGAAGCCCACCTACCGCGCTACCTTGGTCAATTCATCTGGCCATAGTCTAGCGGGCTATCGACTGGTATGCCGTACGTTCACTTCCTGGGTTGGCCAGTGGTATGCTACAGTACAGCCCCCCTCCTTCTGTTGGAGGCCCCGCAGAAGAAGGGCCATCAGAAGGGCTGAGGAATCCTCTGGGCTTGAGCGTAGATGCCTTGCTGCCCCACAGGTGAGCGGAGAACGCCTCGAGCTGGTCACCAGCCCCGCACAGATTCACTTCCTTCGACCGGGTAAACTCCTTCCATCGCTTTGGGTTGGACAAGGAGCTTCTTGTAGGCCTCCATAGCTCGGGGGCTGTCACCCCTACGAGAACGCAGGTATTATCGGGAACAGCGAGGGCGAGGACGACTGAACGGTCGTGGTCAGGAAGTGTGCATACCGGCTATGATGGAAGGACAGTCTTTGCTCTTGGTGGCCCAGACGGGCTCGGGGAAGACGATGGCGTATGTGCTACCGCTCCTCCACCGACTCCTGCGGTCAAATCCTGACAACCTCTATCCTCTGGAAAATAAGCCTCGAGCGGTCATCCTGGTGCCCACAAGGGAGCTTGCTATTCAAGTAGCTAGGGGTATCTTTCAGCCATCCTTGCACATCACGGGGAGGTTGGTATTCCCTTAGGTGATCAGAGTTGTACGGCAGCTGACAGCGCAGGGTTGTCGGCAGATCACCAGCACTGGCCTGGCGGCAGGGCTGAGCTACGTGAAGGAGGCAAGGGCTCTCAATCAAGCCAGAGTGATGTCTAGCCCTGAGTCGTCCGTTGGAGGGTCTTGAGTGATCAGGGAGATGTGGTCGTCTGCACTCCTGCGAGGTTACTCTTGCATTTGACGAAGGGAAACGTGAAGTTGGGCGAAGTGACGCATCTTGTGGTAAGATGGTCCGGTTGAGGGTACGGTGGCACAGGTTCGAACCCCGCAGCTGTCGTTTCTCAGATCGACGAAGCCGACACTCTGTGTGATACCTTCTATGAGAAGGAAGTGGCGGATGTGATCTCCAAGACTTTCAAAGCCCGAGGGGCCGCTCGATCAGCTCCTCTGGTGAGGGCAGTTTTGGAGGATTCGACGATTTTTGCTTCGTTCGCGATGAATGTAGACACTCGTTAGTCTGCACGGCGGGAGGCGACCGAATCGATTGAAGCGGTTGCCGTGTGTCTGCGAAGCTGCTCACCGAATACTGATGCTGGAAGTCCGATACGCCGCGAGCCATTCGTTTGGTACTGACTTGTAGAAAGCATCATGGAAACTATCAGCATCTCGCGAAACGCGGCTCGCTCGCGAAAAATATCCGCGGACTCGGATCAACCCGCCGGCATGCCAGGTCGAAAATGGCCTTTCTGGTGATGAGTGTCATCGGACCAGAGCCGAGCTGAAGATGCCTTTGCCGTAGATAGCCTTGGTCGGGGCTACCAGAACTGGAGCGGTCAGCAACTTCGTTCGGACGTCCGTCCCAAGCCATGTTGTTGTGAATCAAGTAGTGGCTCCTGACGCCCACATGACCGTACCAGCCCTCGAACAAGTAGGCCCTTACGGTGACAGCGGTGGGAGCAGTCCGTGGCCGCGGTCAGGTATTCGTTCCGATGGGAGGTCGGAAGAGGTCCAATGCGTTGGTTGACATACTCGAGGAGAGGCAAGTGCGAGGACAGAAGGTGGGCGACCATCGCGAGGGCTTTGAAGCCTCACTGCGGTTTTGGTAGACACTCATTTTCACTAATACCGTATCACGGTGTAGAGGGGTTGCTAAGATGCTCGAAACGGAGGGCTATAGTGTTAGCTTACTCCACGGCGAGATGGCCTTCAAGAATCGACGGAAAGAGTTCGCTTCCTTCAAGGGGGCCTCCAAGACCGGGGCACCAGCGAAGGAGATCATGGTGACGACCTCTCCCGTTTTCGGCAGGGTGTAACAAAAGATACCCGAGCAGGTTTGCACTAACCTCGCGAGTCGAGGCCTCGACTTTGACGATGTTGGGCACGTCGTCATGTATGACTTTCCGTACACGCTAGCAGACTATATTCATCGCGTTGGCCGCACTGCAAGGGCAGGTCGGAGGGGAACACTCCTGAGGAGCCGCGAGACACCCCCTGGTCAGGTCGAGCTGGTAGAGTTACGGTATTATTCCGGAAGAAGAATCTGCCGGTGGTTCGTAAAATTCAAGAGGCCAGTCGTGCGTCGAGACCACTTGGATGTGCGCTTCGCCTCCAAGAGCATCAACAAGATCCTCAAACTAGAGAAGCTCAAGCAGGACTTAGAGGTACGGCAGGTCTGCCCAGGACGGGGTATCTTTGAGCCACTCTTGATTCAGACGAAAAAGGTCAAGTTGAAGAAGCGTAGTGCATATGATTGGTATCTTGCTCGGCGTAAGAAGATGGGCTTGCCTCCGAGGGATAATCTCTGTGGACCGGCCAAGCGTGCTGTCATACAGGAATGGCGGCAGCGGTATAGGATGGACAAGAAAGTAGTGTCCTTCTGACCCGATGGCCGCTGAATCGGACTGTCGTCATCAGTTGGTGGAGTTGGTGAGCCGAGGGCGTCTGAAGAAGGGTGAGGTTCTCCCAGCCATGCCGGACCAGAACGTAACACATAGTGACTCGCAGGTAGGACGCGTAGCTTCTCCGAACTTGTCAGCGACCCTTAACTTCCTCAGGAGCAATCAGTGCTCAAGCGCGATTCGGACACGGGCTCGATGCTGCGGGTTAACGTTCGACGCAGCGAGCGGCTGCTGATGAAGAAGGGTCTCCTCGATCGGGCTGATGATGAGGATAGTCACGTCGAGATCAGAGATGTTCAAGTTGGTGAGAATATTTCCGGATAGATCGTGGCATTGATAATATCGCTCATTGTTGATCATGATCAGGCGATGGCATTGTATTGCCCAAGAAAGAGCGGACAAAGCGTGAGAACCGTATGGTCTTCTGAAGGAATTTGTCGTGCTTGTTGCATGCTTTCGGAGTTTCCGATGCCACTCAGTGTTTCAGTAAACTACTCATTTTGCGTTGTTGACAGTTTATAGTGGTGCTGCGGCCTGGGCTAGGAAGAGTACAATTTGCTAGAATCTATCCTGAAAGGCAATCGGAGGTTCTCGCCAGGAGTCCTGGCGAGAACCTCCGATCGCCCAGGACTGGCCGAGCAAATAATGATGATAGGAAGTTGAAGTAAGCAAATCGAAATTAGTATCATCGTTATTTGCCGTGCTCAACTTCATTGAAATCACCGTTGGCTTATTGTCAAGTGGTGGCAACTGTTTAGACAGTGCGGCTTTGCCAAATGTCATTTCATTAACACTCTGCTCGTGGCGAGGTCTACCCATACCCCACAAAGAAACGCTATTGAGACCGGAGGCAGACTTTCGGGGCCTCAGTCGCGGCTGTTATGATGACCAACTTGCCCCTCGGTAACGCCATCAGCTCCGCAGTGTCGCCTCACAATGACGTAAGAGAAGGCAGTATCTGAAAGAATGAAAGATTTTTGTCCACTTGTTGAAGAAGCTCTGAATAACACAATAGCCGCGCCACCAAACATTCAAAAATCTTGTACCTTATCAAACTCGAGTATCCTGGGGTTCACGGTTCATGACATTCTTCGTAAACTAATCGATTTTCTCTCCAGAGTGATTAGCCTCCCACACTTGCTGTTCAGCGCTTTACTTCAACATTCTAAGGGTACTCCAAGTAAACCCCTTCATTGATGTGCAGCGAGGAATAGTACCCGGGTTCCTCGCTTGACCGTCAGACGCTCTACGTGTTGCGCTGAGTCGCACTGCCGAAGTCGTAAGAAGCGTAAGCTCTGCTGTAGCACATTTCTGAAGAATGTTGCTCCCGATTCCCGCTATGGGAGTCCTCAGGAGTTGTTCTTGTTCCTTTGAATGAAGGAGTCCTTACCGTTCCTTCCATGAGGAGCAGCTCCTTATAACTTTTCATTTTTAAGGAGCGTAAGGAATTTCTAACTTAAAGGTATTCCTCAAGGAGCCTATTAGGCTCCTTAGTAAGGACCCGTTCCTCACCGGAAATGAGCGGAGCGATGCGGGAATTGAGATGATCATCTATTCTGGACTTGGCGTATTTGGGATGTTCCATAGTCGTTCGGCACGCCCTTGAAAAATTCTACGAATGTCTGTGGAACTGACGCTCGGACACTGAGCTTCCGGCATGTTCAGCTGGCTTCTGCCGTGACGATCGAAAACCATGAATCGCGGACCACAAGAGGCGGTTAACTCATAGTTATGGGGCCAGTAATGCTTTCGGAGAAGTCTCGTCAGATTTAGATACAAACTGACGTCTGCCTTTCTCCGGAGAACTCGATACTACTCTGCAGAAACGAAGCGGCAACTTGAGCTGGACTGAGACGCTCAGGTCGATAGGCCTGATGGGACCAGGCTGGTACTGGGAGCAAATATGACCAAAGAAAGTGAATTATTTCACTGTGCGATACGCATAATACCTCAATAAAAGCAAAGATACAATAGACGCAGCGATGCATCCACCTACCGAACGAAGCCCCTCATTCACAAGCCCGCCCAGCGGGCCTGGGTACAGTGGATGGCCGAGATATCGAGAGCCACATATCGTGTACGTAAAACCACTGTACGCAGCGAAGCACATGGCGAAAGTGATACGGAGGCACCATCGTCCAGACCCATCGGGCTCCCAACTAGTAGCAAGCTTGTGTCCTACGAGTAACATGGAGGGAACACGAAGGGCCATCATAATGTTTGGAATAATCGACCAACGCAAGCTCCATACCCCTGCAAGTACAGGACTCGGCAGAAGATGATCGAGCTCAGGTGCTGAGTACTCGACTGCCCCTGCAGGTTGCAAAGGGATCAAAGGCATAGAAAGTCGGTCAATAGTGACGATAGTATTTACAGCCTTTGCAACAGCTAAAATGATATAAGGTGCACACATGAGTCGAAGAGACGACCTGCAGAACAACCAGCCTGGAATATGGTTCTCGCTGTATTCGCCCAACCACAGGCCTCTCACGACCTCCGCGAACCTTGCTTCCGAGCCATACATGCCAGTAATGTGCTGCTTGAGGGTGTGGTAGTCCGCTACTGATGTGCACTTAGATCGGTGAACGCTAAAGCTCTTCACTCTGGAATAGGACCTCTGCCAATCCTCAGCGCAACGGAAGGCTCCGAGCCCTATTGAGAATGCCGAAGCCAGTGCCAAGGCATACCCGGATAGCATGCTTGGCTCAACACTCCCGAATAGATAGACCTCCAGACGCTGAATGAGAATACCAAACCACTGCAAGAGCATCAGCCATACACAGAGCTTGATGTGGTTCACATTAACCAAGATAACATCTTCCTTCTTGTGAGTCCGCAGGAAGACGGCCAACTCGTAGACACACCAGAGGCGATCGAGGTAATCAGGAGACCAGAGTATCAATAACTTGTTCGATACACGCAGATAGTCTGCTAGCCTCGATATACCATAGGACTTGGCAACGGGGTCATTCTGCGGTATACAACATTTATCGAGAAATACCATCGTATTACGATGCTTATATAACGGGATAATGAAAAGACTGAGTAGATATGATACAAAACCGAGGATGAGCTCGACTATTTCAAAAAGCAATTCGTAAGGCATAAAGGAGCGGAAAAGGTAGGCTCCCAATGAAGAAGAAGTCAACATCACCACGTAAGTGGAAGGACTACCACAACAGATAAGAAGAGCCATTTGTTTCCAAGAGCCATCAGCCGACCACGAATGGCTCAAGAAAATGTCGATTGACTTAACCGGAGCCGATGCAACGTGTGCATTGACGTGACTCTCAGCATTGCGAAGGAAGGATACATCTCCCATAATGGTGGATAAGGGGCATCCTCGCAGTCGAGTATCAATGGATCCCTCTTGAGAACTCGAAGATGGCCTTCCACCGTCGACAGCAGAACTCATCAAAATTAAGCGGTTAGTAACCACGATAGGCCTGAGAACAGCCATCTAACCTACCCGGCACCGCCGAATTCCTCATATCTTGAAGTGGTCCGAATACGTTACGAACTACGTAACGCAACGTAAAGATCGCCTTCTGGAGGCCGCCTTCCGGAGGCGATCGTTACGATCTAAGGACTTTCGCTATACGAAGGTGGCGTTCTCTTCAAGCATGCACGCAAGCGCAAAGGCAGAGGCAGCTTGGCGCACGTGAGTCTGCGTTCTACTAACGAAGAGTACGCAGCCAAACTCTCTCAAAACTCGTCAGCTCAAGCCGTTGCAGCAGACCTGCTTGCCACTACAGTAAGAGATATTCATGAGCTCATACTCAAGCCCGAGCTCCGAAAACCCCATCGGGGTGTTGGAATACTACTGACGTGACGCTAGTGTCTACGGGACATTTTCCCGTGACAGGACAGTCCTGTCAGGACTGAATTACTGTTGTTACGCCTGCAAGTTGCATAGGGTAGAAACTGGCTTTGTTTGCTGGTTTCGTTCCGCTTGTATCTTGCCTCGCTACGCCCTTGTCTATTTTTACTTTATGTGCCTGCGTGCCTGCGCTCTGCGCATACGTGCACTACAGCGTAAGATACTGCCCGAATAGGGAAGACTAGGGTTGGACTTATCGGTTCTTCTCACTTACGCACAGTCATTTAGATTGTGTGAGTTGTTACCTCTGCTATTGGTACTCAGTCGCTGAATCATTCTCGTAGATCTCTTTGCCTGCTAGGCTACTCTTCGATTGTCGTTGTGTTTCTCTAGTAGTGGATAGGTAACACTGTTCCCGACCATCTCTTTCCCGAGGGGACTCAAGATCAGGATCTGGGTTGTCCAATGCGGTCTTGGAAGATTCGAACGAATGCAGTGAGTTACTCTCTAAGAGGATAACCGGGCGAGTTAGGAGCCCGAAGCCGTGGTTTGGGTAGCACAACTCTCAGCCGGGTGCACTGTAACTCAGTACGGTGTGGCTATTTGAGACGGGGCTCTAAGGAGGGTAGAATTGGACTGGAGGGGCTTAGCAATGATATGGCCTCGCAATATGGTCACAACATGGTGACGAGTACAGTTCACGGGCTAACGCGAGCGCACAGCAACAATCATCCCCATCCTGCAACGATACAGGCCTACCAGGTAAATACAGCATGTGGAGTGATGTGACAGCGTCTTGGCAGTGTCAGTAACGGAATGTAAATGCCACTGGCAGCATCCCACTTGGTGTCACCGAGTCGGTGGGCCACACTGCCATGTATCCACGACTAAAGCAGCCCTTCGGTTGACCGAGGGTAACAACGTCGGACTGTAATGAACCTCCGCCCAATGAACCATCAGGCTCGGAATGATTCCCTCGACTCGTACACTTGCGAACTTTCACTATAGGGCTCCTCGTTCTGGCTGTCGAGTTAAAACTCACAAGCATCCCTCCGAGGTTCTTTGTCCCAGCTCTCTACTGACAGGCTGCAAGTGTCAGTGCCTCGTCCCGTGAGATTCCAGTACCGTTTTTGCATCTCTGGTCGTGTGATTCCGCTGGAATCGATCTAGAAGTTTGGGTTCGATTTCAAGGGTTGGGACGCAGCTGCGGTGACCAACTCCGAGTGCCGGTGAGGTGGGAATCAATGCACTAAGGACCCTGGCTAACCGCTGCACGCGGATTCTGATGTAGGCATCGCTGGCACTGACCCCAAAGCAATATTTGCTGATGAAGCAAGTGATTGTATCGGAGCATTGACGCGGATAGCGGTGAAACTATCCTTTGGCAAAGCGTATCGATGTACTTCCGTGCACTCCCCATGCACTGTCCCCATCCCTATTGAGAGGCCCTTGAAGAACATTACCGGGGCTAGACAAGTAACTATAGCCTCCTCTCATGTTGACCACATTTGGCCAATGTCATTGATGGCCTATGAATCATAGGCCCTGATGACCCACTGCCACACAGTGACTTTTTCACAGTATGGTTCATACTGGGACTAGTTGCTACCTCGTTAGAGATAGGTCATTGATGGTCGACGGGCATGATCACCGTCGGTTACCACATTCACCCATTCAGCAAGAGGTTGACGACAGTACGAAGACCAAATGGGGTGTCACCCCAGGGGTGAAGTCGCATCGGGACTGCATCGCCGCAATTAGCCCAGCAAATCGCCCACGCGTCACAGCATCACACTGTTATTGTCGAGGCGGAGACGCGGATTAAATAAACCGACATCGATTCACATCATGCGCGCTTTTTACACGCACGAGAATGGACTTCCGCCGTCTCCTATGCTTCTAATAGACGCTTTTCACCCCGCTTGATCACCAGTACGGCTCCTGCTCGTGGCCAGGCCTCCACATATTTCACACGGAGGCAGTGGTCTCGATGATGCGTTTTCGCAGTGTTGAGAATAATTCCTCAAATGCCGACTAGGAATACCTTCATCGGAGCATCAGTCGCGGCTGTTATGACGGCTAACCTGCCCCTCGGCAACGCCCTCGGCTCACTGTCCCCGCACGCCAACGTAAGAACACGAACCAGGCCTCTGCGATCACGGTGAAATGAGATGAAACATGCTCGCGGTGTTTTGGCTCATCATCATGCTTTCAGAATCACGATAAAATTGGTCCATTGGTCAATTGGGGTTTTGTTATCGCTCTTCTGCTCTCAGGCCTTCCCCGCCCAGACAAAAGGCATCCGTCACGCCTGGTACGCCCGGTCTCGAACCAACTTGTCGCTATGGTAGCGATGAACCATACGAAGAAAGTTGGAGAGGACTGGAGATTGTCTTGCACGAGGACGTTGGCCTGACCACGTCTTTCATCGCTTGCCCTAAGATTGGTAGACAAGAGGCATTCGAGGCTCGATTGTAAGGCTGCGGCTTTGCCAGGCGGGATCGTCATTCCGACCTTGGTTTGCCTGTTTTAGTGATGGACCGTCCCCAGGCATCCTCAGACGTTACGCTGGATTCACCAACGATCCCAATAAGAATTTCTTCTTCAACTACGTCCCCGATAACACCGGGGTAGACCCACTCAGGAGCCTCGACGTCTCCGCTTTGGATGACGTGTTGAACCGCGTTCACGAGGTTCGCGACTACCTTGAGGGCAAGCAGTTGGACGTGGGCGAAATGCAAGCTGTCGTTGCGGCCATGAACGATTTCTGTCCGGCTCTCATGGGAGCTTTGAAGAAGGAATATCGCACTTTCCCGAACTTGTGCAAGAAGTACTCAACAGTCGCCAAGGCAACCGTCAGAGCCGTTGGAGCCCAGGGATGGAATCGTGACGTGAGAGGCCGTGAGACCTACGTTTCTATGATGCCAGGAGAAGATGAAGTAGATGCACCTGTGTCGACTACTGGGGCCCCTTAATTGCATTTATCAAGTTGTTGTGTATCCTCCATGTCGGCTGTGGACAAGCTCATGGAGTCTGGATGTTCGAGGATCATGTTACGTTGCTGTGTATGGACCATATGCTTTTTGTTCTCTCAAGTCCAACGAAAGAGGTTATGAACTCCGCTGCAAATTTCTAGGGCTGTCGTGCTATCAACGTTGAAAGTGTCGAAAGAAGGACAGACACGAGAAGCACCTGATTAACTAATCGTAGGCGAGAAAAATGTGGTAGTGCTCGGGGCGACCTCGATTCGCTTCGACGAAGCCTCAACGTATGCTTAATTTTAACTGATAACAATCCATCCCATCATGCCCAACGCGTCAGAACTGAGAAGTCGAGAGCGAGGGCCCGGGCCTCTCCTACAGTAGGAGGGTCCCGGGTGCGCTAACCGAGTGAGCTCCCACCAATGTTTCTCGGGTGCCTCTCGAGTACGCACCCAGCAATGGAAATATGTTGTGTTGTGATTATGTTATAAAGCAGGGAGTAGTTGGTATGCCAATTTACAAGCAATAAGGTGGTACGATGTCGCTTCCCGAGTTGATACTCAATCGAGATCTATTGAACACGGTATTCATTCTGGCATTCATTGATATACTCAATTGGAGTAACTCAAAACGACACGCACAGCATGACCAGAGATCAGGCGATTATCCTGCTTCATGATCGTGAAAGGGTTACTCCGAGGCAAACGGTTATCGATGAACGGAAAGGAGCAAATATACAACAACAGCGGACACCAATTTTAATTGGCTCCATTCGACTTATTTCACCCAGCATGTGTTAGTCCACCATCAAGCTTAGATCCGGGTGAACCGCCATGTGGATCAGGCACCGAAGATGAAGCGTTTGACCCCTTGCTTCGCTCTAACGCCAGTAGTGGCCACGAAATTACCAATTCTCGGGCGAGTGGAGGAATCGCCAGACAAAGATTTCCTGCTAAGGAACCCACCAGCCGGGACGGCCTCGAGAACTCCGACGTCTCACAAACCTGTTCAACAAAACAACTCATCAGGCGCAAACCCCGCGTAGACGCTGCGGCTACCCGACAGCTCTGGTGAGGTTTATGCTGGACGAGGTGTCCTGCATCCCCAAAGATACTCGCCTGGTGGAACCCTTAGTCGTTGGATCACTTTGGGCGGCCGAGGTACCTGCCTGGAGGGTTGATGGCTCTTAAACAGGCCCGACGCTGAGGCTCGCCCCCTCGGTAACTTCGACAAGTCTCTTTTTCTCTACAGCAGGCTTCGACCTTGGGAGACGCGTCTGATGATGCCCAGCTAACAGAGACTTTCTTCTCCCCCGATTACGGTCTTCCTCGGACCTTTGTCCGGCTCCTGGCTGGCGAGAGCCTTTTTCCATACCTGCACTTCGTTCACAGAAACACCGGCCTTCATTATCGATTTCGATGATAGAGGAAAATGCCAAGCTAAGGAGTCCACTATCGGAGCTCACAAGATCGCCTTCTCATTCTCCTTTGCTCAACTCTCTGCAGAGGCTCGTGGTGTTCTCTTTGGAGTCCCGAGAACAGCAAACCGCCCAAGCTGCTCTCTCGACGCCGACGCGAAATTTTTCCTGATTGAATTTGGTTGATGGCCGCGAAGGTTAACCCTTGATTAATACCCCTCTGAAAGATACCCTTGAGCATCCTATCTCCCATATCATCCTCCCACTGTCGATGCAGTAATCTCGGATCACACTCGGAGGCATCACTTTCGCTGCTGGTCGCTATCAAGTCAGAAAGGTAACCTATGAAGTAAACGTAGGGGCTTCGAAAACACCGCCGAACCGTCCGGCGCAGGCAACCTCGGTAGGGTACTCGATCGATGAATGGCAAGAGGAAAGATTTTCGACGTACCGTCATCATCGCCATCTTCATCATCGACTTCTGCGGAAGCGCCAGATCCCGACTCGCTGGCTGCATCGTCTATGAATCTGTTCTTTTTCCTTTTTCTCCTCTTACCACGTCTAGTCTAAGAAACCAGTGCTGTTGCAGCGTGAACACACTCCCGCCCTCCCTCCTTACTTCTCTGACGAGGACCTCAGGCTCGGAGTTGCATTCATCCGGCATCTCATCCACTCCGGTATCATCAGCTTCGTGAAGAATCGCCAAGTCAGGTTCAGAAACACTCCGCCTCAGCTTCCTCGATCGCTGTATTCCGTTGACCCCAGAAGAGTTGCTCTCCTGCTGCTCTACGCCCGACAAAGGGAAGCGCCCTTGGCTACTGCAGCCGCCGGTGGTTCCATCGGCTGTCATTAGGGCCTCGGCTCCCCTGCAGGAAAGTGACGGCGTGAAATGGTCTGACGTAGTAGAGCGCGATTCTGCCGCCGCCCCGAGAGCCTCCGGCGGGTTCCTGACGTTCGCGTCACCAGAAAACGCCAAGGCTTCCTCAGACAGTGATGGCCTTTGTCCGGACGGTGTGGTGCGCCCCCGTGCACCTCGTGTTGGCCCTCTTCTCACTCCGAATGCTTTGTTCCTGTCCAAAAATTTCCTCAGAGTATTCCGCCCGCAACTCTTTCTTCTCCGATCTGTGAACTCAACGACAAGGCCTTCCTCTCCTTCTCCACCCACGTCATCACGCAGTTTATCGAAAGTCAGCAGGGGCGTGGTGACACGCAGCCCTGCATTCTCCCGCTTCGAACCGAGCCTCTCCGAGATGACGTTCCGTAATCTACTGACCCTTTCGCTGGCCGTCTCTTCAACCTTCGGATCTATCGGGCCGCACACAGGTCGAATTTTAATAGTAGTACGATCGAGGGGCTGCTCCTGTAGCCCTGCTGCGCTAGGCTCGCCATTGATGTGGTCCATGAAGGCTGATTAAACTGATCAAGTAGGGCAGGGTTGAGACTGTTAACTCGAGCGCAAATCAGATCGGCGTGAAATTGGCCGACGACTCGTCCGCGACGAGAGATCGATCGTGACAAAAGCGGGAGATCGTTGGCAATCTTGGTCAGTGGACCGGCACCGGCAAGATGCCGTGTAAGAGTGAAGGGGCGAGGCCGCCGGCCTCAGGCCGGTGGCAACGTCATTTGAGTATAGGACAGTAAAAACGGGAAAATGGCACGACGCCATCGAGAGACATTCCCAAACCGGTATTATCAGATGTTAAGTTATAACTGAGAACATAACTAAACATAAAGATATAATCATAACATGGTAACATGGTAAGAAATATTTCCGAGCAGCTACAACCAGACGGAAATCGAGCGCCGTCCTCCTTGACGTCTTAACGTTACTTAGGTTCCGCTCACGACCGTTTGCACGAAACGTGCATTCTGGCTTCGAAAGTTCGTGTTAACGGTCGCTCACAAGTGCCTCAGATTCAAATTGAATCAATTGAATCACTCAATATACTCATCTGGTCCATGCTTTAGCGTTCACACTTGTGCACACCATGTATGCCTTCAAGGGAATCATCGTCATCGCTACTATTGTGTCCAGCGAACTGGACTGGAGTAGCATAAGGCTCGATGGCCCAGCGACCACTGCGCCGAGTGCGGAAGGCTTGAATCTGTCGGAGATCAGCCTCGATGGGCCACCGAGCCCACTGCCGGATGCTGATGGGCTGGATTTGTCGAGCATCAGCCTTGACGGCCCGTCGAGCTCAACGGAGGAGCTGGATCTTTCCAGCATCAGCCTCGATGGCCCATCGAGCCTTACGGAGGAGCTGGACCTGTCCAGCATCAGGCTCGAGGGCCCATGGAGCTCCACCCCGGCTGCAGGAGGACAGGGTCTGTCCAAAAGTGCAACGGGGCCGACCACTGATGCGCCGAGCAAGCAACAGTAAGTCCTTGATACAATGGTTGGGGGTTCCAGCTTTTCTCGTCCAGCACATCTACTTACTCCTCAGGACAGCCAAGGCTGATGACAATCCGCCATCTGACGACCGCAGTACATCAGATGGCTGCTCGGAGTGGCCAGTGGCACTGCTTGGAATCCTCGTGGCCGTTACTGTGGCTTGCTTTATCGGCAGTATCATCCAGATCTACCTACTCAAGAAGCTGTTGGCCAGAACGCTCCCGCGAGATGAGGCAGACCTCGAGCAGGGATACGGGTAGGAACCCCTCGTCTGTCTTGAGGAGAAGCTAGTAGTAAACCATGAACTTGTAGGTACAGCAGTCGAGACGCAGCGGAAGTAAGTGTGAAGGAGGTTGCGATCGGCATTTAGCTGCTAAATTTTAGCATGCCTGCATTATTACACGTGAACAATCTTGCTGTTGAATTGCATCTTTCTGGCTTTCGTTGAGAGTACATAACGTTGGAATAACTAAGCCACAGATCAATGATGTGAAATCATGATGGAACATGTTCCCCTTACTAACACGCAATGCGCTGCCGAATAAGGCAGTTAGACTGTCTAGGAAAATCGCTAGTAGGCGAAGGGAGCGGCAACGTAGTAAGGCTAGGATGGAGCCTCAATCATGGAATGAATCAAGCACCGGAGAGAATAACCCCCAAAGATCACCCTGGATCATGCTCACTGGGCGTTGAGAGAGAGCAAGAGAGGGCAAGAGAGCAAGAGGACGCCCTGAAAGTCGTCGTCGTTCACTCCTGTATCATCATGCGTACTAGAAGACAGGCTCGGCGGGTCCAGGAGGCCGTGAGTGCGTCGGCTTCTGCCAGTCAAGCGGCGGGTTTGGACAGCGCCGCTAAATTGAATAATGATTACATCGCGAACATCGATGGTATTTTGAAGAGCTTGAGGGAATGCTCGGACAATAACAAACGGATACAAGAGAGGCTGGAAGACCATAAGAAAACACTCACAGATTTCATGAATGAAGAGGACCTATCTACCAGGCGGAAGCCAAAACGTTGGTATCAATCGCTGAGGTAAAACTGCTCGTGCGTGCTGGGGCGGTGGGCCGTTTCCCTACCACTCCATCGTCAACTTGCGTCCAAAAGCACCCCTACACCCTCACAATCTGTCTATCTCAGACCCGACTGTATCACCAACGATCGGAATCGGCCGCCAGAGTTGGTTGAGGCTTATGAGAGGGATAAGTATGCTGCTGCTCAGCTACGGCCACTCAGTGCTACAAGGCCTTTATCGCGGGAGGAAAAGGAGGTAGTCATCACAACGGTCACTTCTCTGCTTTTTACCGTTGCTGTCAGGATCGCGAGGGCGTCGAGTGGGCTGTGGTGGAGACAGTAAAGGAGGGCCTGCTGGACTCGATATTGCAGGCCAATGGAGGTGGAGAGGAGTACACCCCGGAAGTTCGGGCGAAGATCCATCAGATGGTAGGTTGGCTGGTGATGGTGGGCACTTGATTGTGATGACGCAGGTGGGATCCTGCAATGACTATAACGAGGTCGAGGAGCTGGCTACCGACATGAACATCGTGGTGGAGATAGACTGGCACAGAGTTTACGAGTTGCTGACTAGTAGAGTGGGAAAGCAGGCGCAAGAATGGCGACATTGTCGAACCCCGGCCTGTGCAAGAGCGCTGTGGCAGCATCATCTGGCCCCTGGCATCAACACCTCCGAGTTCAATAAGGTAGTAATGGCTTTCAGGGGGCGGTAAGGGGTTTCACGTTTTGTACTTTTGATAACGAATGAACCATAAATGGTGAAGTTGGATGAACGAAGCAGAGCGACTTTACGACCATCGAACTTCTCTTCCTCTCACCGGCGGCCCACTGATTTTTCTTGTTGCCGATTGTCTTCCCTCACGCCAAAGTTAGTTTGTCGCTGCTAAAGTGAGGAGAGCCTCAGCCGCCACTAGTTAGTGGATATCAGTGTTCTCAAGGCGTTAATGAACCCAATCACGACGATTTGAACATCGTGTGACAGGACGAGGACCTTCGGTTGTACTACATCGCGGAGGCTCACCAAGGCCTTGACTGGCCAGCAATTGCAGCAGAGCTGGGCACTAATAGAACGCCCTGCATGTGTTTTCAGAGGTGGGTTGTCATTCTCCTACGCCGACCTTTCCAAAGGCCCGATTACTCAGGTACTCTCGCAGTCTCGACGTCAAGCTGGCCCCCAGGACCTTCACTCCCGAGCAGGACGAGATGCTGATGAGGCTTGCCGAGCGGCATGGGCCGGGATGCTGGAATGAGATCGCTTTCCAGATGGGCACTCGACACCTGGCTCCGCAGATTCGGCAGCGTCACAAGATTCTGTCCGCGAGGAGCCAGCGGGGTCTGGCGTCTGCGTGGACTACGGAAGAGAATAAACGGCTGAAAATGGCCGTACAAATGATTGGAGATGACCATCTAGATTGGACGGTGGTGGCGCAGCTCATCCCTAACCGGCCCAATACGTCCTGTCGGGAACGGTACGAGAAAGTGAGACAAGAGTCACTGGGGTACGACCAGGCGGCGTGGACGGAGGAAGAGTCGGAACTTTTGAGAGCGCTGGTGGTAGAGTTTGGGCCGCGATGGTCTTTGATAAGTCAGCGCTTCGTGAAACGGTCGGACAATTTTCTGCTGAGAAAATGGGACGAGATTGGCGATGAGGAGGAGAAACGAAAAATTAAAGAAGAGCGAGAGGCTATGCGGACGATACTGCGAGGAGGGTTGAACCCGGATGAACGCCCGGAAATATTACCGAGTGACTTTCAATTGCTCCATGACGCCACGGAAGAGGCACCGCCGCCGCCGCCGCTGCCGGCTCCCCGACCAGCGAAGCGAGCTCGACGGCAACCCCGGCCGAAGAAGAAAGCAGGAGAGGCCAATGGGGTTGGTCACGGTGGCAGAGAGTTAGTGGATGAGTGTATTTTTGGGGCGGTAGCGAGCATTGAGAATGCCATTGATATTATTGAGTCTAGTACTAGCAAGTCGAATTCGGAAGTATCTTAGTATCATTCTGACCTTTTGTGTTAAGTGCCATAATCGACCTAAGATCCCCATGGTGTTGAACCCGACTCAATTGTGAATGTGCAATATTCAGCGTTTTTGAATGTCGTCAAGTGCAGAGAAGCCCGACGAACCTACTGCCGCCGCAGATCCTCCTCCTGATGCTGAGGAAAAGACTGTGGAGGAATCTTCACCAGCAGAGAATGAAGAGACTCGACCCGAACCGGAGGAGGGTAGTAGTCATTGGCAGACCAGCAATGCTCATCCCTAGTTTTTTAGGGAAAAGCGAAGCTCATAGCGACGGCAAGGCGGCCGCTGAGATTGAGAAGGTTGCAGAGAAGCCTGCCCCGGCCCCCAAGAAGGAGCAGCTGCCCCTTCGGCAATGGCTCGACGAGAATCTTGTACCAGTTTTGGTGCCGGCGCTTGATGCTGTTGCGAGGGAGAGGCCCGAGGACCCCGTGTCATTCGTAGCTGAGTACTTACTCAAGCACAATCCGAGGTCAGAAGATATTCAGTCTGGCGATGAGGATAAAGAGGAAACAACGGTTGAGGAGTCAGAGCCGATCGAGGGGTGATGATGAGTATCGATCTCTACAATACTGCTATCATTTGTGCCGCGGTTCTGATGTGTTGCGTTACCTTCAGTAGTCTGGAGTATTCTAGGCGTGCCAATGCTCAACGGTAGACTTAGAGAATGATGAGGCTCCAAGCGATTGTCGCCAAGGTAGAAAAATATCCTTCCCTTGCTCGGCATCGCCAGGCAGATGGCTGCGATTGGTTGCACGGGTTTGTGGCGATGAGTAATCCTAGGCAACTCCTGGTCGGCCACTCAAGTGAAGATGGACTCCCCCATCGTGGATGAGTAGCTTCACCCCTCTCGCGACGAGTCTTTAGCTCTCTCGGTTTTCATTCAAAAAGTAACTCGAACACTGTTATAGGTAGTGCAGCGAACCCTACGCAGGCTTGCTGCACGCATCGCCCCGGTAGCTGACCAGGCGTAGGGCCAGTTGTAACGCCTCGCTGAAGCACTACTCTATTGTCGAAGGTGCTTCGTTGAAGTGTGCTGTGATTTCCATCTCGTCCGGCGCATCGAACGATACCCGCTGGAATCATGCGCGCGTTTTGGAAAGCTCGTGTGCTTTGAGGCACAGTCCGAGCCGGAGTCGTTACCTCACCTTGATCGTCCCCTATTTTCTGGCACACAACTTTGTCGTCCTGAGCTAGTGTCAAACCATTGAAGAACCCTTGTGCGCGGTCTGAGCTTTCTTCCAAGCAAGCTGTGCTGCTCCGACGACTTACTGCTGCGAGTGTGTCCCAACACACCTATTTTTTGTGTGGATGGTTGAGGCTTTCGTGAGACGCCGAACGAACTCGAGTAGGTCTATTTGCGCAACTTCGCTCACAGAAATCAGCCGCTAGCGTCGGGTAGCACCTCGTGTACGGGTAGGTGACGTCGATGCTGTGATGCGCACTCTGCAGTAATGAAGGTAGCTTGCATTCTGTCTTAAATCGATATTTTTTCAAGACATTATTATTTCTATCGGACTGACGGTTTGAAACAGGTCTCAGTGTGCGTGAGTTTCGAGTCCAACGCCGACAGTAAGGCTTGGACTAGCACTGCCGATGAACCTCTCTTTGGGGGATCAGTTTGGCCTGTTGAATAGGCCCTGTTCATCAAGCCAAGGAGTGTTGCTCTCAGAGCGAGGTTATCGTCAGCGGGGGTACTATTCTCAGTAATTCACTTCGACTGGGGGTGCGAGATTTACCGGCGACGCGAGAATGCAAAGAGTGATGAAACGAGAGCTACCTTGCAGACCGGCGAAGCTCCAAACAACTGGAATGGTTACGGAAGGTCCCGGCACCGGTGAAGGCTATAACCACAGAATCGTGGACGGACGGGGAGCGTCAGAGTACCAGGATGGGTGCCGGGGAGGCGACACTGAATCGGTTTGAGCCACGTGACGGGGGAAGGTTCGAACGAGGAGAGGGTAGGGTTTCCTTGGTGACATCAAAGCTTCGGTCCTCGCTTTCCCTCAGCGGAATGGAAGGGACTAATAAGGGCATCGACATATGCAGTCTTTATGAACCCCTGTTTGCTCCGGAACATTGTGGATGCACGAGCATTGAGGCCCGCAGGAGAGACACGGGGAGTAATCTTCACGATCTCGATCACAAAGTACAGCGCTCGAGGAGAGAGCTCGGGGACGACCGACGGACTGTTCAGCGTCAGAGAACAGGGAGAGGTGGAGCGTCCAGGTCAACAGGAGACGAGGCGAAAGCATGTTAAAAAAGGCGTGCTGAACACAGACCAATGGTAGCCTACTGACTGGCCAGCACACTGAGGGCACAAGAGACTCATCGTTCGGTCCATGTGTCATAGCAACCAGCTAAGTGTGGCGCGCCCCGAGACTAGCCAAGGTTGGACTCAACGAGAAGGGTGGATTCGCGAGGCACATAACGGTCAATCCTTTCCAACACCCCTCTGGGAGCTAGTCGATTAGCCATAGCGTCACGGTCGACACGCGTGCTCTGGGTCGTGCTGCGTACCACTCAAACGTAGTCTGGTTGTCAGGAAGGGGGTGATGCCTTCTTCGAGGGGGCATGCCTACACGCTCCCGAGAAGGGCAAGGTGTGGTACGCGCAAGTGGTGTCGCTATCTCACGATGTCCACGAGACTCGTTCAACGAAGTTATCGCTGCATACGGAGACCTATTACTAACGGAAGCGCTGTTTACACGACCGGAGAGAGAAAACCGACACAGAAGTTTCACGATGGTTGCTCCTGTGGACGCATGTCATCATTGGCTTCAACAAGTGGCGCGTTACGTCCCCAAGGAAAGCAGCCTTGAGAAACCGACAGGTTTGTCGCTCTGACTCTTCACTAGCATACCAATATCGTTACGCTATAGCAGCGAATGATGCGATATGGAACTTTCCTCTCAACCAGCGGTGGCGGTGGTGGGAAGCACGGTGGTGCTGGTCATACCGAGCTAAGTAAATGAAACTGTATCGTATGGTGTAGACAGTGATTTGGATTCCACCCGCTCCTGGTGCTGAGAAGCGCACCAGGCACAAAAATGATCCGCTGCAGACAGCTGCGGCCTCTCAGTGAGAGGCTCTCACGAGCATTTACTGACTGCTGAGCAGTCACTGCTCGTCGGGTGCGTAGGCATCCCTTTTCATGAGAAAAATTCCCATTGGGGATTCTCCCATGCTACAAATTGCGAGTGTGGCCAGAACCCTGAATCACAGTCGCTGCGAGCCATGCAGTCCTTACGGCGTGTGTGCCAGTTCAAAAACCAACGCCGCCGCCGGCTCAGAGTTGATGCCGATGTGCAAGCGCATTAACGATGAACTCTGTGTTGCGTTATGCAGTTAGCCCGAACGCTGCCACAACGAGCGGATAAAAATAAACTAGGAGTCGATTAAAGTGCTCTGATTTCCGAGTGCCCCCGTCGGTGGCATGACCCGCATCGTGGGCAAGTTCAACCCGCGCTCCAGGACATCTCTTGGAAGTTTGGGACTACAAGGATTTGCTGAATCTCCCCACCGTCGCTATCGTCTAGATTCGTCGAGATGGCAAGACACTCCCCTAGTTTAAGGCCAGTAGTTTTACTAGATCTACTATCGAAGGCTTCGATTCGAAGCAGCGTGTCTCCACGGCTGTATTGTTGCTGTGCGATATTTTCACGAATAATCGCTCTTGCACCGTGACAAGGTGCAAGAGCCTCTTGCCAGGAGCTATTATTCGTGGAAAGAGGTCAATGGTCAGGTGAAAGAGGTTCAGAGGTCTCCTCACACTCTGAGTTACCTCGCACCTTGCAGTACGGCGCTTAGTGAGAAGCATTTCGGCGAAATAGGCCGCTGGCGCTGGAAATCTCTCCACTAGTTTTAGACTCTGTGCGGAACAAATAACGTCCCTTCGTAGAGCGAGCCTACTCAACATATCGAAGCTGTCAACACCGGCCTCAACTTAGCCTTCTGCATCTTCACATGACGCAAGTCGTAAGAAACTGAAAGACTTTTCCTCAATGAATCAGTTGGGGATTCTCATGAGCAAATCTTGTAGATTCAATCTTTCATTCATCTCTTCGTCCGGTGCTATCTATGCACGAGAATCAATGGAAAAAGTAAGTCGGATAAACTGAATCACCATGATGTTGCAACTGCTGTCCTACTCGGCAATTGCTTTCCGGCGGAGAGCCCACGGCGGAGGGCCGTGGGAATATGACCGGAGTGGAGTTCACTCAGTGAACAACGTGAACATGAAATGAATATAATGAAGAGATCTGCGCTGTAGCATCAATAAGTGGCATGTCTCTGCAAGAATCCGTAAAAACATGTAGCTAACTTAATAATATTTTGCTCGAAAAATCATACAGTGGGGCGAGACAGCCGGCACAAGCACTCTTTCTCACACCGGGTAGAGTATTAGCGTGGTGCTTCCCACTTTGACAGAGTACTGATTCTCGGCCTTATCTTTGGCGAAGAAGACTAGATCACCTCTCCTCGCGGGGACTCCTCCACAGTTGGCGTTATAGAAAGTTATCAGCTGCGTGTACTTGGGGTCCCTTTGGTAGTCCTTCCATTGAAACATGTCGGCAAATGGACTTCGTTCAAGGTCGAACCATGCATCCCAAGGTTTCCTCGGAGATCCGCAAGAGATGCTGAGATGAACCGACGGCTTGCTGCCAGCCACGAAGTCAGCCTCGATACGTAGGTAGCGAGGTGTGGTTTGCCCACCGACGTATTTACCCTCTGGGAAGGGGAGGGGTGCTTTGACGACTTGAATGATGAGTACGGTGAGGTAGAACAGCATCATAGTGGTCCGAAAGAGTATACTCATGGAAGCACTAACGGAAGTCACTTTCGGAGAGCAGGACCGATTCGCGATAGGTCGACAGCCTTGGCCCGCCGGGCGCATAAAGCTAGGCGAACATAGTGCGCGCGTGCACTGCGCGCGTGCTAGCATGGCACGTTCGCATCATGCCATCATGTTGGTCGGGGTCCGAATTTGGCGGTCTTGTTGTTATCCTGGTTTCCTGGTTACCCCCGGTATTGGTACATCGGGGGTTGGAGTGGGGGTTGGGAGAGGGAGAGGGCGCAGTGGAACTGTTGGTCATCATAGAAGAGACGCCCAACTCGCTTGCACATACATTCGGAGAAGTTGCCCCCTGGAATGGCAAATATCCTATCACAGTAAGCCTTCGAGACTAACTTTAACTTCGAGGCTTTTTTGATTCGGCTTTGCTCCGGTAGAAAGCCGTAAATCCATCCGGTGACCGGACTTGTCGGATCCCGGCTGAAAGGATCACTCCAAGCATCAGCAATATTTCGTGGAGCAGCCTTGTCGGGCCTTGTGTTTGAATTGACGAGTGGCGCAGCTGAATCTCTCGAGATGATACAGCTCAGGATAGCTCATGTCAAGTCACCCATGAGTCATGGGCCATGACCTCTCCCGCCCCACAACGAGCCTGCACTCTTCTGCATTTCCTAGAAGCCTCTCCGCATGTGTGTCAGATCGAAGTCCGACGCCGTCGTCTCCTCTAACAGACTTGATGCCGATGTGCTAACAACTTGACGATGAACTCTGGTTGCGTTATGCAGTTAGCCCGAATGCTGTCACAACGAGTGGAAGAAATAGGCCAGGCCCTTTTATTTATTCCTGGTAAGATCTCTTGAAGCACCACCCTTCTTTCGGCCCGACCCTTGATTCCGGTGTAGCCCCGAGGCTGGTTACCGGTCGTGATGTACTCGTTAACGCAACCACAGCAAGGACATGTTAAAAGACAAGCCTTCGTGTCGGAGATATTATGAATACTACTTTTCACTTGTAAACCCTACTAATAATGATCATGGTGCAATTGTGAATACTCAACTACCATCTCAAAACTTCACCCCAATTTCGCTTTTTTCCGAAGCCTTTCGCTCCGCCGCAGCGGAACTGCCTCTTTTTTCTCTGAGGCCTCGAGATCGATGACCTCCACACCGCCGCTGCTGCTGGCCGCTTTCGGGCTTAGTCGCTCCCGAAGCTCAGCGGACAGCTTGCTGACATCCTCCTTGAAGGGGTCGTTGGGAATCTTACTCCACTCCTCGAGCTGGGCCAAAATGGCTTCGGAACGGTGGGCGAAATGTAACCGTATAACCTGACCCATGCAGTGAATTTTTTTCGTTTCACAAATCCCCCGTTCGAATAACTAATCACGTAACGTAGAATCGATTCCGAAATTGGTTTTTACGCGTAAAATGCGTTTCCAGAATTGATTCCCAGTTTCAAATTTCGTTTATTGAACACTCCTCAAGTGCCGTGGTTACTACCTCTTCGAAACCCAAAGGAGGGTCCTTCATGTTCTCTAACATTGCCCACCTCAAACACTCCTTCCGAACCACGTGATTATACTGTTCGGACGCCCGCTGGCCTCCCGGGGTACCCGCAAAACTTTCATAGCCTGCCAAAAACGGTGATGCCAGGACGGAAGCGGGGGGGCTACCAGGCTCGTTGAAGTAGGGTTCGGCGACAAAAATGAGACTCTGGATGGACAGGAGGACTTGGAGGAGAGTCGAAGTAGGGGACCACCCAGGGCCGCTCCAAGTGCCGAGCAGGGACAGACAGACATGCCTAAGAAGAAGTACCATAACATGCCCGACTCAGCGACGAAGGGCCCGCGCCCACCCGTCTGAGTAGAGGTTGGGATTGAACCTGACAGTCCCTTTTCCGGTGGTCAGCAGAGAGACATTGGGAGGCGACCGAGGGTAGTTGGTCGGCACTCGAATGTCGAAAACGAAGCATCCATTGGCATAGGGGGTGTCCGCGGGACCTGTCGAAGGGTCATGGCAAGATCGCGAGGATGAGGAGACCCTTACCCGTGACCAAAGCTCGGAGGAGGTCGGTACGTCGATCGTCGTAAACCACGAAGATCGAAGACTCAGGATGGAGGGGCAGGCTCGTGGCGAGGCATCCGAGTTCATTGTGGATCCCTAAGGTAAAGCGGCTTTCACTTCCCTCCCAGAAGGGGCGGAGTGAAGCAACGATAAATGGAC
Organism: Perkinsus olseni; assembly: GCA_013115135.1. Classification (NCBI taxonomy): domain Eukaryota; phylum Perkinsozoa; order Perkinsida; family Perkinsidae; genus Perkinsus; species Perkinsus olseni. The sequence continues at coordinate 70,088 of JABANP010000090.1, read as the reverse complement.
CGTTCGGTGAAGGGAGGGTGCAGTGATATTTCAGTCAAGTCCTTCAACCGCCAGCAACCCTCTAGAAGTTCTTCTCCTCACCCGGAAAACTTCAAAAAATTTTCAAAAAAAGTCCCATCAAAATCCCCGGTTTCAGTGAGCCAAACGATGATGCCCGATGTTATCGCTGCGCTGACACTACCAAGATCATCCTTATACGGTAAAGCGCCGAACGAGCTCCTTCGGTAGCGGAGTAGATTATCACCCGGGAATTTGCGAGATTAATTTCTGCACCATTACTACTTCTCACAGCCGCCGCCGCGCTTGCAGGAGCGCTGCTCTTGGCATACTTATGGACTGCCGATATCCCCGCGCACGACGCCAATCGATGATGCTCCAACGCTTTCACGTAGGGATCAACTTCCGGCTCCTCCTTCTTAGGCCCCCCAGCCTTACGCTTCGCTGCTGCCCGGCTACGCGGTGGTCGGCCCCGCGCCACTGGAGGGGCGCCCTTCCACTCCGACCAGTGGGACTCTATTGCACCAGCAAGATCCTGAACTCGTCGACCCATCTTGTCGTCGCCCACGGTCGCTTGGATGGAGAGCGTCCTCAAGGCAGTGAGCAGGGTGTTGGAATCGACTCCCACGGGGCAGCACAGCACCGGTACCAACGCCTCGTGCTTCACCATGGCCTCCAGGAGCGTCAACATAGCCTCTAGCAACATCTTCCGCCGACCGCAAAGATCGATCCAAGATTCCCTCAGCCAGTCCATGAGGGCGGCCACCACGTCCCGAGCCAGTCCCTTCGCAATCGCTCGAGTTAAAACGAATTCCGGGGCATCCAGGACCCCCGCGAGGTACCTCAGAATCTTCGAACTTGCCTTGTCCAATGGCTGCTGCAGGGAGGTGAGCAGGTTCCCTCGACTCACCCGACTAGCGTCATCGTACTCCCCACCGCCGAAGCCAACGCCGTTCTTTTTGACGGTATTATTAAATTCGCTGGTGACATCGTAGAGGCCCAAAAGGTCCATGTTGGGGCCCTTAGGGGTCGTCACGGAGGTCGAAGATACGCGACTACTGCTGCAGGATCCGAGGCCACCTTCAACCTCGGATACGTAATTTGATAGTTTCAAGTTGAGAGTATCAATCGCTGAGATGACGCTTTTCTCCGGCCATCTCTGAGCGGCTTTCCGAGCCTTGCCGCAAGCAGCACAAGGAGCGGGGTCCCGGACTCTCTTGAAGGTTCGAAGACACTGAGGACAGCTGGTGACAGCTGGGGGCGATCCCTCACCGACAGCCGCTGGCTCCTTGGACGAAGCGCTGGCGGCCGGCTCGGCTGGCTCATCACTCCGTAATTTTGCTATCAGACTGAGGACCGCCTCGCGGGTCCCACAGTCTAGGACGACGGTGGAAAAATCTTCGACAGAGTGGCTTCGACGGCTTCCTTAGCATCCTCCTTGTTGCGCTTGGAGGCCTGGGGCTTGCCGCCTCGAGTTCGTTTCATGAAAGAAGGAGATCAACTGCAAAAGACGAAGGGGTTTAAGGAGGGCGTATCAGGAAGGCCGTAGTCCGACACTCGCTAGCTTGAGCGATGCCCATAGCTGTAGATAAGGTCATTGGGGGCTAGGGTGGACCTCGGGAAAATGTGCAGCACTCAAATTAACAAGGAATAGCGATTATGCGCTGTGATATTTATTCCCATAATCGGAGTTAATCGCGCAGTAATAATCGCTCGATCTGTTCCGCAAAATTTCCAACCAATCTTCTTGTCATCGATGGCTGGCAGGCGGTATCCAAGCTCGAAGCCGGCTGATCGCAAGTCAGGCGTTGGCCTGGTGTGCTGCCACTGCGACAGCGGGGATTTTCCGGACTTGCTGATTTGTATTTGCGATTGCCATAAAAAGAGAGAGGACGCGGGGCTGGTCCATCGGCAGTGTGTCGAGGGCCTCTTGCGGAGTACCCTCACCAGCCACTGTCCCCGTTGCCGAAGTAGATACTCTATTCCAACGGACTGCGATGAGAAACTACGTAAGACTGCCAATCGGTTGGCCCTGGTTCAATTCTCAGCGGCGGTAATTTTATTGGGAGTCATCGCGACGGTCGGGGTCTTATTGATGCTACCAACCCCACAGGAGACGGAAGAAGACGAGGAGATCACCTTCAGCGGACTGGCCCAGCTGGTAGTGTCTCCTAAGGAGTGGTGGTCCGAGTCGGTCGTCGAGGAGTTGGCGACTACTGCGGAGCCCCCCTTTCCGAGTCTGGGGAGGTCGACTCAGTTTCTACAGAAGAGGATGCCTCGTCGCCACAGACTGCTTGGTCTGAGGCTCTCCGCCGTTTTCTTCATGACTGGCGTTGCACTAAGCCTGTTCTTCGGTGGGTCATTCCGCTGAGTGAGATCGCTCGACCGTTGTGTCCTGGTAGGTACCAAATCTTTGCAGCATCGTAGGCGTGCCATTACCCAGGACCTCGAAACTTTGGACTCGACCCGTCTCCTTGCCCTGATGGACGAGCTGCTCGGTTCTGAGGCCCGGAAGGGTAGGTGGTAGTGTGCGGGGTGGATTCTCTTTGAGGAGCCCAACGCTCAGATGCCGGCCAGACTTCAGCGTCCTCGGCAGTGTGAGCCCCTGAGTGTCCATGTGAACTTAGTGTTGTTTGCCAGATGTATTTGATCGGACCGGTACTGTCTGTTGAAGTGGGGAAAATTTGGTATGGGGCGCTGGGGAGTATCTTAGGTCGGTGCTTGCTTGATTCACGTAATGTCGAAAGACGGCGATGTCTCCCTACCGGTCTTCGTGGCCGATGCATTTGTGACGAGGAGTAGCAGCGGCGCGCATTTCAGTGGTAATCCAGCCGGGGTTGTGATACTACCCGAGGGCCAGTCCTTGAGGGATGAGGTAGTCGGGCCCACTAGAGCCTTCCTGGACCGCCGGTCGTGGTAGGCGTGCCAAGCGGTAGCGGCTGAGTTGCGCCATTCTGAGACGGCCTTCCTCCGCCCTCTCGATGAGTCAAACGGGAAGTATGCCCTTCGCTGGTTCACACCAACGTAAGGCGTGAGCTTGAATGGTGTAGAGAGATCCGGTCAGGAACGAAGTGCCGCTGTGTGGCCATGCGACGCTGGCTTCGGCCCGGTGTCTGGATGTAGGGCACTGAGGAGATCGGTAGTAGTGGTCGAGGCTCTGTCTGTCAGGAGCTGCATGTCTCGGCTGGGAAGCAGCTGCCCGACGTCTATGCTTTTGAAACCAGTTCGGGGCAGTTGGTAGGGAAGCTACCGTTGTTCGAAATCTGCCATGGGGCGAAAACCTCAGATGGTTACTCGCGACCGGCGAGAAGGGGCTGAGGGTCAGTACGTACTCAGCTTCCCGAGGAACCCCCCAGAGGATGTTTGGCCGCCCGCTGGCTCCCCTCAGTGGATCAAGGATATCCTCGCGGCTCTAGGCTTGAGGCTTGACCAGGTTCGCTGCCTTGGTTGATCGCCTTTGGACGCCCTCGCAGGTAGCCGAAGTGGCTGTATCACACAAGGCGAAGAAGTTGCTGGTTGTATGCCATCACCGGGAAGGAAAGGCGGTCATTGAGGCCCTTCAACCAGTAATACTGGTGGGGTCGGTCGGTTACCTATTATTGTCCTTCACGATGGCTTGTATCAGGACCAGGGTAAACTGATGGCCTCGCATGGTGACGATGTTATACGAGGCGTGAGTGTGATGTGCTGGCAGGCGGCTGGCGAGACGCCAGTGGTCTACTCTAGGTACTAAGGGCCTGCCTTCGCTCCGCTGTAGTACTACGATACTCAGGTACTTTGGGCCGTGGAATGGTATACCAGAGGACCCGGTCAACGGCAGCAGCCATACTGTTATAGCACCCTACATGACAACAGCGGGCTTCCTAGGGTAGGCTTGTGAACTGTCATGGTTGTACGGGAAGAGGCCCCCCTCCCATCAGGCCTCTGCGATGCATCATGCTGTCTGCGAGAGGTGGGGAGCTGGTAGTAGAGGATGGGCCTGATGCAGTTCAGATAGGAGGCAGCTGCCGTGTGGTATGATACTTGTGGGCGTTGGCTCTCCGTGAGAAAGCCTCTTATAGGTTATCAGCGGCAGCATCCGCCTTCCTAGTCACTTCTTTGTTTGACATGTCTTTTGATACCCTCAAGTTTCCTATTCCCCTCACGCCTTGTGTCTCGCCTCTGGGCCCTGTCGTCTGTGATGGTGTTTGCCAGGGAGCTGACGGCTTGCTGTTGTTGTTGGCATACTCTCATCAATGCCGCACTTCTACAATTTGACTCTGTCGAAGACCTCGGCCGTCACATGCGCCGTATACGGTAATTTCTCGGCCCCTAAAGCACAGGAGATCGTCGTGGCGAAGGGTACTGATACCAACTTTCCCGCTAATCATACGCTGTTTTCCGTCTTCAGGTTCGACCTTGGAGCTCCTCCGCCCTGACGATCAGAACAGGTTGCAAACTGTGATATCGATCAACTGCTTCGGGCTGATTCGCTCCCTGGAGACCTTCCGTTTGGTTGGAGCCAACAGAGACTATCTCCTCGTCGGCTCCGATTCGGGGCGAATGGTCATCCTCGAGTACAATACCACAAAAAACGTATTTGATAAGGTCCATCAAGAGACCTACGGCAAAACGTGAGAGTCACTGCGCCACGAAATTCCTGAATACCACACCTTTCCCTCCTCTCAGGGGCTGCCGTCGGACGGTGCCTGGACAGTACTTGGCGGTCGATCCGAAGGGGCGAAGCTGCATGGTCTCCGCCGTGGAGAGACAGAAGTTTGTGTACATCCTCAACAGGGACCTGCAGTCACGACTGACCATCTCGTCGCCGTTGGAGGCGCACAAGAGCTACACCATCGTCTTCGCTACAGTCGGGCTGGACGTGGGCTTCGACAACCCTCAGTTTGCTGCCATCGAGTGCCAGTAAGTTGGGAGGGGACGGGAAGGTGGCTACGAGTTACATTTGGTTAGGTATGACGATTTTGGTAAGAAGGGCCCTAACCCGCAGAAGCTTCTCACTATTTACGAGATGGATCTCGGTGTGAATCATGTAAGGCGTCCATCATCAACAACCCCTCTCGGCTTCCTCAACCGGGGCCCCGCTCAGGTGACTCGGAAACACAGCGACAAAATCCCCTTCACGGCCCATGATCTGATCCCCGTCCCTGGCGGTACCGACGGGCCTGGTGGCGTCCTGCTCTGCTGCGAGAATTTCCTGTCGTATTATAAACAGGTGGGCGGAGCGAAGCTGGTTGTGGTGGAGTGACTGAGGTTGTTTATTTTAGGGTCATCCGGTGCTGTCCTGCGCCATGCCAAGGCGACTGGATACCCCTGCCGAAAAGGGCCTTGATGGTTGTCTGTTGGAGTCGTCATAAACTGAAGAACTTCTTCTTTTTCCTCATCCAATCTGAGTACGGTGACCTCTATAAAGTTACACTCACCCACAAGGAAGGAGTTGTATCGGAAGTCCAGTGCAGGTGAGTCGCGGACGACGGCCTTCCCGCCATCGGCAGAGTCCTTTTCTCAGCTACTTCGACTCGATACCGGTGGCTATCTCGATCTGCGTTCTGAAGACCGGTTTCCTCTTCGCTGCGTCCGAGTTCGGCAATCACTCCCTGTACCAGTTCGCCAGTCTGGGAGATGCTACTCCGGCGATGGTTACGTCTTCTCACCCCGAACAGGGAGAACGCTGTGGTGGCGTTCAAGCCGAGGACATTGAAGAACCTCACGCCCTTCGACGAGCTCAGCAGTCTGGCTCCCATCACTGACATGAAGGTCATGGACTGCTTTAGCACGCAGACGCAAGTGATGCAGCAGGACGGCAGTGGCATGCAGCAGGTGGTGACTACTGGCATGTCGGTGGGCTGCCAGATCTATGCTCTGTCGGGTCGAGGCCCACGGTCAGCGTTGAGGATCCTGAGGCACGGCCTGACCCTCGGCGAGGCGGGAGCTTCGGAACTACCCGGCCAGCCGAATGCCTTGTTCACTATCAAACCCTTCGGGGCGAGCTATGCGCCTGTGCCCGACGGAGAGGTGGAATCGGATCGCTACATTGTGGTGTCGTTCGTGGACCAGACTTTGACCTTGCTGGTCACTTCTGACAACATCCACGAGGTTACGGACTCCGGGTTTGCCAAGGACCAGCCGACCCTCTTCGCCATGAGGATGGCGGACAAGAGCGCTATACAGGTGAGTTCGGTGGCGGGGTATGATGGCTTCACTTTCATGCCGTCCGTTAGGTCATGCCCACCGGTATCCGTCACGTCGCCGCGGGTCGAAGGACGACTGAGTGGAGGGCCCCACCTGGCCGCCAGGTTACGATGGCTGCGAGCAACGGTTCTCAAGTGGTCATCGCCCTGTCTGGGGGAGAGATACAACTGTTCGAGCTCGACGCTGATACCAACGGCCATCTCAGCGAGGTTGCCAAGAGGGACATCGGGTGCGAGGTGGCGGCCCTTACCGTGCAACCCCTCTCTTCCGGCCGGACTCGAAGCCAGTTCATGGCTGTGGCCGGCGTGGACTCCTCGGTCCGTGTCCTTTCCTTGGACTCTGATCGCCCCCTGCGACAGCTCGGCCGCCCAGGCGTTAAGGACCACTGCGTCCTCGGTGTGCATGCTGCAGTTTGGCCAGGGTACTACTGCTACTATCTACCTCGCCATCGGCCTCGAGGATGGTGTCTTGGTCCGCTCTGTCATCGATGGTGTGACCGGGACAGCTCTCCGATCAGAGGCAGAGAGTCCTTGGCCCTCGTCGGGTAGGTCGGGAGACTGGTATCGTGGGTTTCGACATATGGCTGTTTTCAGGTGACTCTGTGCCCACTGACGGTCGACGGTGGCCGTCCAGCAATGGTGGCTATGAGCTCGAGGCCCTTCCTCTGTGCTTCCAGGCCAACGACTACTCAGGAGCCGGGGCGTCGGGAGGGCAGTACCAATGCGTTCCTCTAACGTAGGAGTGCTTCAAAGCAAGCGCGGTCATATCGGTCTTGCAGGTTCGCGGCTGCGGAAGATGAGGATGCTCCAGGCAGCAGCAAGATTCCGGCCCTGCCGAGGTTCGACCTTGCCGCGCCGTTCAGTATCGAGAACTGTCAGGAGGGCATCTGCACTACCAGTCAGCGGGTGCTCAGGATCGTCAGTGTCGAGAGGCTCAATGAGACCTTCAATCAAGTAGGGTGGCCGACGACCTGCTTGGGGAGGCTCTCTTGCTAGGTGATGGTACCGCTGTCGTACACGGGAAGGAAGTTCCTGCCGTTGCCACCGCCCAAGCTGCTGTCGGGCCAAGTCGATGCGGCACAGATGGACAACAGGATCATGCTGGCCGTGATGGAATCTGATCATAATACGTACTAGTTACTGCTAGCCGTGGCCCCTGTGATGCGGGGGATTTACGGTAGGTATAATGAGGAGACTAAGACTGAGATCAGAGAGGCTCTGAAGAAGATCAAGGTGGATGCTGGTGAGGAGGGTGATGCCGATATGGACCCCCCTGCGGAGAGCCAGGTAGCTCGCCACCACCGGCCTGCGTGTTGACCGTCATTTAACTTCTCGTCAGGTGGGGACGTATATCGCCGGGCAAGGCAAGTGGGGCTCTTGCATCCGAGTGGTCGATCCTCTCACCGCTTCCGACCTCCTTCAAGCTGGACTTGGACGTCGACGAGGCTGCCACTGCGATGACTGTGTGCTACTTCTATCAGCTCAAGGTTGGTCCTCCTAGGGGTAGTATCTTTGAGGTTGATCTTGACGTTTCCAGGATAACCGTCCCTGCTTGGTGGTGGGCACTGCGACTGGTGTGGATCCCCACAACCCTTCGAGATCTGCGCACGGCAAATGTTACATCAAGACGTATCTTTACGATGAGAGCTACAATTTGCAGCTGATTCACGTCACTCCACTGGAAGGTAAATCCTCAGGCATCACCAACAGCCTTTCCAGTCATCTCTCAGGTGTCCCCTCGGCGATGTACCCCTTCGAAGGTCGCTTGCTGGTCGCCTTGCGAGGGTCCCCGACAGTCGCGCCCGTACTGCGGTAAGTAGCGATCGCTCGATCGATTCAGACTGCATCAAGCGCCCTCAGAATCTACGAGTTGGGAAAGAAAGCGTCTTTCTGAAGAAGTGCGAGTATAAGTTCCTGCCGGAGTCGGGTGGAATCATGTGGCTCGGATGTGAACAAGGATCGTATCTTTGCCGCTGACAGTCGCGATAGTATCATGGTCCTGAGATGGAGGTACAGTGACAACCAGATGCAGGTGAGTGGAAGGGGGCGGAGAGAGGGTCTCACTGGAGCGGCTGTTTTCAGGTCATCTCTGATGATACGTACCCACGGTGCATCACGGCGGCCGCTGTACTCGACTACAATGTACGCGTCTTCAGTAGGGCGTGCGCTTTTGCTCACCATCATTCGTTCAGACGATAGTCGTGGGCGACAAGTTTGATAATATTGCTATCCTGCGGGTCCCATCAGATGCCAAGGACGCCGGCGCCTGGGGAAGGTACGTTCCACCTTCCTCTGTTATCGATACGGGATGAAGCAATTTCCTGTGGTTTCAGACCGGTGGTGGAGGCTGAGGGAATATCCACTCTGAGATTGGTTCCTGGCAGGGATAACGACTACGTATCGGGAAACACGTTTAAGGTCTGTATCGCCATCCCTCGTCCGCTGCAGCTTTCCACCCTTAGCACTCACGGTGTTTTCGCTTCAGATGGATTTGATTGGTCACTTCCATGTGGGCGAGACCATCACGTCCCTTCAGAGGGTAGGTCCATTCCGAACCGCTTCCGGCTCTGTGACCGCCATCATAGGTCACGATGGTAGCAGGAGGAGCGGAGATCGTCATCTACTCGACGGTCCTCGGCACCATTGGGGCCCTCTACCCCTTCTCTTCCAAACGAGAGCATAACTTCCTACAGGTTTGTTTCTGTTCTCTGCTCCGGAGTCTCCCGGTGACTGCTGTTGTTGTTAGGCACTTGAGATGCACATGCGGAACACGGCAGCATCACCGAGTCTGAGCGGGAGGGAGCATGTTATGTATCGTTCCTTCTACCACCCCATCAAGAACTTCATCGATGCTGACTTATGCGAAGTGTAAGTGGACGGTGATGATAGGGAATCCTTACTTGTCTCTTGTTATGAATCTTGAGGTCGGTTGAGGGGCACAGTAGGGTTCTGTGGTATTAGGTACTACCAATTGCCGGCCGAAAAGCAGCGACAAATTGCTGTAGACATGGACAAGACCCCCCAGGAGGTGATGAAGAAGTTGGAGGATATCCGTAACCGAGTGCTCTAGCTCAACTGCTACCACTGCTGCTGCTGCTGTTACCATTCGGAGCGGGTATTAGTAAACGTTAACGACTACTAGGTGGTTTCATTGGGAACAGCTTATTTTGTGTTGTGAGTATTCGTCATTCTATGAGGGGGTGGCCGCCACCGCCGCGGTTAAATTACGAATCGCAAGCGGTATCATTCTGGCCACTTGCTCGAGGCATCGCGAGTGCCTCGACACGGCCTGTGGAGGTATGCTGTGACAGCAGTGTTGTCCCTGTCTTCGCCTTGGAGTCCATATAGGACCACTTCCTCGACCTCCCTACTCTCTATTTTCTCCAGCCTCTAAGGCAGCCTCCTTTTGCAGTTGACGATCGCACTGCCGGGCTAACCACCTCAGACCGCTCTGTAGTTGAATCGTCATTTGTACAGTACACCATGACCTCGTCTGAGGGGTCCCTTTGTAACATCTCCCTCGCTTCCTTGTCGCCCAACGTGAAGGCAGACTTATCGAACTGGGAGTCAACGCAACTCCAGAGCAGGTTGAGTGCTGTGCAAGAGCAAATACAGCGGACCCTTAAAGGTGGATACCACTCCTTCCGCAAACTCTGGTAGGAGGATCGTTACCGCCCCCCGGAACGTAGGAGGAGGTTTTCAGACACGATCAGCTCGAATGCAGTAAATGATGATCAACCAGCGACAGCCCAGGAAGGGGAAGTATGGGCTTGGTTTCTTTTCTGGTCGTCATTAGTCCTCCCCTCAGTTAGCTTCTGACGCGTCGGGTTCACGGAAATCGCATCTCCCGAATGAGTTGTCGAAGGAGGAGCGATACGAGAGGATGCAGGAAGCTGCTAGACAAAGAGTGATGGCTCATTGTCGCGGCCCTGTAGATGGCAGCTCTAGGGCTCGAAGGCGGCTCTCTGACGGAGGATCATTGTCGATTTCTGTACAGCATCTCTCAATCGCGGGGTCGCCTGCAGTTCTTAGTGCTTAGGTCAGGCGGATAGCTCCGGGAGGTTCGGATGGCACTGCCGGGGGAGCGCGGACGATTCCTTCGGCGAGGCCGGGGTCGGAAAATCGACGGTTCTCTGGCGAGGGGTCTAAACTGCGTTCAGCGAAAAACTCGACCCAAGGCCAGTCCAAGGGCAGTCTACGGTCTGACTCTCTCGCCACTCCGCGGCGTCGAGGCCCCTTCAAGAGGGAAAGTGGCGTGCCTGGCTCGGTAGTGCTGGAGCCAAAGCCACTGAGGTACGCTGAGATACACTGTGCTGAAGCCGCTAGTGAGGATGGAGATGCTCGGACGGGAAGACAGCTGGAGTCGGATGCTTCGCTGGAACGAGATGGGGTTGAGGCTACAGGCCATGGTCGGCTAGGACCAGAGCATGGCACTCCTACTGGATGGGGGAGTAGCGTGGGCGCTCCGGTGGAGAATGTGCGGGGTATAGCCAGCGGTATGCTGCTGAGTCGAAAGAAGGGCGAGGGAGCTCAGTTAGGATGCATAGTGAACCCCGGCAACTCCGAACACGGGTGAAGCCGGTCGCGAGGCGGCTAAGAGTCTGGGACGGGCCCCTACCGGGACCTCGGAAACGCCCCTGTTGACAGTACGCAGGGTATAAGTGAGTATAAAGGCTCGCTTCCCACGGCTTGACCTCCGCATCAGTGATAAGTTCTCGTCCACGTCGCCGCTATTCTCAGACGTTATCAGCGGTCGGGGCGTCGAAAAGGCCTCGGCAGATAGGCCTGCGCTTCACGCCCGGAGCGGCTCATACTCGGAGATCTATTCCAACAGATCAGAGTAGATTCTACCACCACCGTTGTTCTGGTGTGGTGTGAGCTCATCATTGTAGGCGGGAAGCTGACCGGAGTCTTGGAACTCCAGTGCGTGACCCTCGAGGGCCGGCCAGCTCTCGGCTGTCCCGGGCAGCATTGACTCCGCGGACAGCTCCATCCCGAGGGGGAGATATTTATTCTAGAGCACGCGAGCGACGGAAAATGTTCGGAGGAGAAAGTGGTCGAGGCGAGGTCGTTGAAAGCAGCGGAAGAGATGAGGGAGGTGAAACTGTTCCACGGCCAGGGCTTCTTTTGCGGTGGTCGAAACCCCTAATCATAGTTTCATTGTTCTATGTCAAAGAATGCTTATTGCTACTCGACATTTTTCAGTGCACGTTCTCGCCGCGAGTGACTCCTAGAAAGCTATCACAGAGGTCTGCTAGCGTACCACGTGATCTGGACAGCATTTATCGACGGACCCGAGCATGGAAGGATGAGAGAGAGAAAGCTCTCGAGTGGACACGGCGACGCCGAGAGGAGGCGAAGGTGGGCCGACATATGCTGAGGCAGCTCTCTTAGCACACCCTGGTAGGGTAGTACGCGAAGACAGTCTCTAGGGAGGTTTTGAGCAGTCGGATCGTTGTGCCTTGGCCGTGCCGAGTCCCCCTCGTCCCGATGCATTGATTTCAGGATGAGGTAGACCAGCAGCACCTGGTCCACAAATCTGTGCACTCGAGGGTGATGGGTATGCCCTACTCGACTGTCGAGGCGAGCCGATTCTATGAACGCAATATGGAGTGGAAGCGGGAGGTTGATCGCCGGTCCGAGACACTCCGCCAGGAGCAGCAACAGGTTGGTGAAGGCGCCTCTGTGACAGCCGCTGTGGTTTGATATGCGACTTATTCCCTCAGCTTCTCGAGCGACCCCACCCTCGGCGCAGGAATCTGCTGAGCTGCTCACTCCGTGGGTATACGTCGGGCGACAGAGAGTTTGCCACACCGCTTACGCCCAAGATGCGGGGTATCAATAATACGTGAGTGTCTGTGCCTTCCCTTCGGCCTGGACTGATGATCTCCTGCTGAACCAGATCCCCGCTGACCCCATACAGGGCTGCATCACCAGCGTCTGTGGTTCTCCGGTCCCGCTATGAGTATGATGATGTTATGTCACATTTGTTGTGTCTTCGGCGGCAACTGCTGGGCAGTCATCGATACACTTGACTTCATTCATGTAATTCACTTGACACGACCTTCGACGTGTTCTCGCTGTGTTTGCGTTCGCCATGGACGGGCATATTGAGTCAATATTATTGACCCGCCCAAGTTCGACCGGTTGGGTTCGTGAGCAGAATTTCCCGTAGTAATCTCTGACGGTGCATCTTATTATTCATTTGAAATAATCAAACACGCACAGCTTGATAAGTCTCGCAAAATCTAGGAAATCAATGGTGAATTCTGCGCGATTGTCTCCCAGGGAGACCCTCCCTCTCTTGCTCGCCTCGCGCGACCATTTCCCACGTCGCTCGCCCCCGCGACCCTTCGCTCGCCCCGCCGGAGCATCTTCCCTTTCGCTCGCCCCGCCAGAGCATCTTTCCTTTCGCTCGCCCCACGCGACCGTCTACACGAGGTGAGCACTCGGATTGATGTGATGGCCCTCTGGATATTCCTCGGATCGATTGATTCTTCTTCAGTTATCATTCTAGGCTTCAAGTCTACAAATGCCCTCCGTACTCTACTTGGCCATTGCCATAATCTACTCTGCCATCGTCGCCGGGTCCACCACCTCGACGAATCCCTACCCGAGATTTAGCGCCCAGTGGTGGGATTGGGAGACCGAGTGCAACACGGCCCACGGCATCATCATCAACAACAACATCGATAACCCGTGTGAGTCCGGACCTCTGCAGGTATCTTTCGAAACCACGACTGTGGCCCCGACTGACGGTGGAACCTTTGCCGGGGAGATCGGTGGCTCTTCCACTCCCACTCCATCAAGAAGCGGAGACTCTGATGTAGCTTCTCCTGACACTACTACTGGCCCGGTTCTACGAGGAAGCACGAGCTCAGCTGGAGGATCCAGGTAGGTGGGGTTCACGTGATATTTTATAACATACTGTCTCTAAACGAGCATGCGACCGTGCGACTCACCGATGACCCCTCAGTGAGGAGTCACATCGGGCTATTGTTACTGAGTTACTGAGTCCATTTTAGGTACTCGACTGTCGCCATCCTTGCCTTCATGTCCGTCATTGGCACATGCGGTCTGGCCTAAAAGGCCTCCGATGGAGGCGAATTCTCACATGTGAGTCGGCACCGGCCATCGAAGTCTGACAGTCTGCAGTCCTTTTCATTTGCAGGTACCTCACGCAGGGATGTGAGCCACTCTGACTCAGTCACATCATGTGACTACTGTATCATTGATCATAGTTTGAAATTAAAGATTGAAAACCAAAAAACCATTGCATCAGTGTCATTTGAAGCATTAAAGGTTGCGTTCCTAGTTACAGTATGCTGGTCGCAGTGCGGTGATTGATCGTTGGGACTGAGCACATACATCTTCGCTTGCGGACACATGTCTAGCGCTGTCGCCATCGCTCTCCCTGGAGGATCCGTATTCAGTGAGCGAGTCTGCCTGTGTCTCGAACATGAGCGTGGGAGTACCTTCGGGGCCCTCGAAGGTAACATGAGCGATCTTAACTGACAGTTAGGATTCACCGTATGGACTTTGTGCTTGTTCATTAAGTCAGCTTGGATGCGCGCATACAGAGGTGCCAGTGGCACCGTGCCACTAGCTAACGAAAGTTTTTTCCCGCCAGCAAGGATAGGAGTGCTTCAACGGCTGGGAATTTTCGAATCGAAAAGCTAATGCTTCATTATTAATGATAATCGAAGCTGCTTGGACCAATCAACGTATCTCTTGGCTAACTCTTTGCACCATATCTTCTGAATGAAGCCGAACGGCTCGCAGCTAGTTTAGGTCTTCAAAAGTCCGCGGATGGGATATCAAGCTGGTGTGCACGGCGTGACAGTCATGCTAACTTTATACAATCGCAAGAATGGTCGACGCGTTTCGCAGAACAAGGACCGTTCGAACTCACCGGCGGTTGACATTGTCATAGGATGGACTCTCTCCGAGAGAAGGATCCGTCTGAAGCGGCAAAGAAAACACCGTTCTCGGACGGGCGATGAAGCAGTGATACGTAATTTGACGTATCTACGCTACACGCATCCTGAAAGATCCTCAACCCCGTGTCTTTAGCCAAGATGCATTTAGCAGCTACAACGAAAATAGCGAGGCGATTCGCTCAATACGCGACGGAGTCATCCTTGGATGGGCTAGCAGTGCCTCGGAAGCTGGACGACTTTTTACCGAAGTGACTTCTCAATTATACCTGGGGCATGCGAACTAAATGCTAACGATCTTCAATTTCATATGCGTTTCTCCGTGTTCGAGTGACGCGTGACCCCTTTTAATTCGCCTTTGTTCTGGGTCGAGGTTGACTCCGTCCCGCAAACAGTTCTGTTAGCATTGTCATCCCTTGTATTAGTGAACATCACTAAGTGATGGCGGACCATTGCTGGTTGGCACCGCCAGGTTATGTTATTGGGTTCACCAGTTTGGTCACGCTAGTGATACGCTACTCAGCCCATTAGCCGTTGTACAGTTCTCAGCGTGAGCGATATCAATGGTTTTCGTAGGAGATCTAGTGTTTAGTTCTAGTCTGGTGAAATGCTCCCATGCCGACTGCTGCGGATTTGGGAGGAGTGCACGAATTTCCGGAATGCCCAACAAGCCAAGTTTCCTGCTCCCACAACAACAGTCGCGCCGCATTGAGTTCATATAAGTTATCACATGGCTACTCCGAAAAGAATGTCCGCGGTTGTCGGGCTCTGCCTTGGGAGAGCTGCCGACTACAAAGCTGGAGGAGATCTGGACATGGTCTGCCCCTCGCCAGCTCTTCCAGTGAAGCGCTGCAAGGTATACTCGCTCTCCTTGCGTGGTGAATGTCAGTCAACTGGCTGGTTCCTTCGCTCTCACTCACCTTACGTAGTCGGCAGACTCGCTGTCTCTGCACCGAGTGCTGAGGGTTCAAGAGGGAGTGTGAGGCATGAATTACGGACGACTACTTTCACTTAATAGCGTACGCTAAACTGTTTGCTGATGAAGCTTGGTTGTGACTACCGGGAGCGTATTGTCACACCCATTCTCTATGACCGAGTCTGTAGGCCAGACTCGAGCGAGTTGGCAGGGCTTGCTCGCTCGCCGAGTTTGGGCGGCCGGTATATGGGAAGAGACGGATCAGCAGTCTCGTCTTGCCCGTCTCGTCTCAAGCGTTGCCTCTAGGCTCTCTCGTGTCTCATGGGGCCTTTGTTGCCCCCTTTGAGCTCTATAGCCCACGAGCCCCGATTGTGGGTTGGAATCATTCAACTTGTGTAGAGCATGCTTGAGGGGCACTATCTTCGTGCTTCAAGTCCGCTGTCGGTGCTCTGACTCCCTCCTTTGCAGCGTCATCGCTAACACTACTCCTCTACAGACAATGGCTTCCTACCCTCCATCTGGCCTGGCTCCCACTGTCGATCACCTCCCCGAGTGGATCAAGCTCGGTCTTGGTGACAAGGAGTACATGTGTGACGAGAAGAAGGCGACCTTCGACGCCGACAACGTAAGCTATCCTTCGGCAACTGACCCCGCTCGGGCCGTCCCTTCACGTTTGCCCAGCCCTGACTCCGTTCTCCGTGATTTCAGCTCCCTGAGAAGCTGCCTGATCTCTCGAAGCACAGCAGCTATATGGCCGAGCTGATGTGCGAAAAGCCCGAACTCTACGACCAGCTCAAAGGGAAGACCACCAAAAACGGTGAGTATCCTGCCCGTCTCGTCTCAATCAGGCATCCCTACATCGGCAGGTGTGAACCTTGGGAAGTGCATCAAGACTGGCGTCGACAACCCCGGGCACCCGTCTATCAAGACTGTAGGGCTGGTTGCTGGAGACGAGGAGAGCTATGAGGTCTTCAAGGATCTGTAAGGCAACTCGGCCGCTTCTCTCGCCTTTACTTTTCCCTCCTTCAGGTTCGATCCCGTCATCGATCGCCGTCATGGTGGGTTCCCTGCTGACGCTACTCACACCACCGACCTTGATTTCACCAAGGTTTCGGACACGCCCATCGACCCCTCCGGAAAGTGAGAAGGGCTGCCGCACCCGCCTCCAGTTCCAGCACCGTGTCATTCCTAGGTACGTCATTTCGACCCGCGTCCGCACTGGCCGTTCGGTCCGCGGAATTCGTCTGCCTCCCAGTGTAACTTTCGAGGAGAGGCGTGAGCTCGAGCGCATCATCGTGAAGGGTCTGCTCAACCTCAAGGAGGAGCTCAAGGGCGACTACTACCCCCTCCACGGCTCCAAGAGCTACGAGCCCAAGCCTGGTGGCATGACGAGGGAACAGGAGGAGGATATGCGAGAGAACCACTTCCTCTTCCAGGAGCCCGACTCGACCCTGCTGTTGTCCAGCGGGATGGGCCGTCACTGGCCTGATGCCCGCGGTATCTTCCACAACGACGAGAAGAACTTCCTTGTCTGGGTTAACGAGGAGGACCACATGAGAATCATCTCCATGGAGAAGGGTGCCGACATCAAGAGAATCTTCAAGCGCTTCTGTGTGGCCGTGAATGGCGTGCAAGACGTGTTGAAGAGTGAGGGTTACGACTTCATGCACAACGACCATTTGGGCTTCATTCTCACCTGCCCCAGCAACTTGGGCACTGGTCTGCGAGCCTCAGCTATGATGAAGGTTCCACTGCTCTCCGCTAGACCGGACTTCAAGGACCTCTGCAAGAAGCTGGGACTGCAGGCTCGTGGCGGGTCGGGGGTCGACTCTGCCTCTGTCGGGCGGCATCTACGATATCTCCAACGAGGACAGGATTGGCAAGAGCGAGGTGCAGTTGGTGAACATCATGGTCGAAGGGTGCGCCAAACTCGTGCAACTGGAGCAGGCCCTCGAGAACGGCGATAAGATTGACGACCTGCTGCCTTAAATCTTATCAACTTTTTCTTCCTCTAGTGTCTTAACAACACTCAACTGATATACCTCGTGCGTGCTGAACTATCCTCCACTCTTCATCATCATGTCGACAAGACGTGTCATGTTACCGTATCACTACTGCTGTTATGTTCTTTAGTACCGCACCAATCCCAACTCGTACACACAAAAACAGATCCCTTGAGAAAATAAATACACGCACAGCTGACGACGACTACAACAATGTCGCCGAAGAAATGTTATATCGATGGTCCAATTGGAAGTCTAATTCATAGTAACAAAGAATACAAAGGAGAGGTTATCAACCCTCATGTCTCCCACCACAACCGTTGCCGCTCCTTGGTGGCTTCGGAGTCGGAGCTTTCTGCGTCAAAGTCGGAGTCCGACTCGATTAAATTAACACAGTCAGCGGAAGTAACGTCCGTGGGAGACGCCTCGTCAGTAGCAGGAGCAGGAGGCATCACAGGGAGCCCGTTGGGACCGACAGAGAGGCCTTCCTGGGGAGAAGCGTCGGCTCCGTCATGGCTTGGCAAGGGCTGGTCGTCGTCAACCTCCCTAGGGATGTCGCCAAGAGTGACCATCCGCATGTTCTTCTTTTCCAATCGCCGCCTCTCCTCGATCGACTCCTCATCCTGCAATTCCCACGGTTCCAACCCGCCGACGTATGCCCCATCGACCTCACCCCTTCCGGAGCTTCATGCGAGGGACCGAGTCTGCTTTCGCCAGGAACTTCTTGAATTGGCGTACTAAACTCAGATACCCTCCCCTGCTCGACGCCTCCCTTTCGAAGAGCCTCTCCTCGATCTCCCGTGCCGCCGTCGTCAGACGAGATCGCATCGCCTCAGCGTCGGTGGGGTCTCCCAAGGCGGCAGCGATTTTTGCCGATATCTTCCGCCGCTCGGACGGCACACTGTGCGACGGCCCGGCACTCGAAGGCGCCGCAGCTGAGGTTCGGAGCAGCGGAGACCCTCGGCGGTGGGCCATCTACCAAGCGAATTTCCTCGACCTCGACAGGTGCTGGTCGCGGCGCTTCTGTCGGCTTTGGTACCTCCACGTCGCTCCGCCGCCGTCGCCTCTTGCTGGCGATCGGAGAGTCAACCAGCTGGATCTTATTCCGCTTATACCGCGTACTGGTCTCGTGATGGGATTCGCTGTCCCCAGTGGAAGACGATATTGGGGAGGACCCGGAGGCCAGGTGAGGGTCGCAGAGGAAGCTGGGCTCATGAGCGGTCAGCCGGAACCGGAAAGCAGCGCAGAGAGCGTGGGCAGCGGCCAGGCACTGGGAGACCGCGCATCGGACGGAGGCACCGCTGAGGCCACCGCAAAGGTCCTTGAACTGGCAGACCGACGAGGAGGGGGCGGAGGTGTTGGTGTACTTCTTGCAGATGCCGTGCGACCATCCGCCGGTCGCCCCGACCATGTACAGACCGATTCGCATGCTCTCCACGGAGTCGCTGGTGCAATCGATGCAGCTGAGGACGAGGGGGATGGTCCGGGGTGGTGACAGGTTGCTTTGAATGGCCTACTTCTGGCCGCAGATCTGGCAGGGACTCCGTTCGGAGACGAGCTCACCACCGAACTGCCTCATGTCTTCAATGGACGCTCCTTCTGTTTCAGCAACGGTCGAACACAACTGGCAGAGCCCGCGGGTACCTGAGGAATATAATTTCGTGGCGCGCGGTCATACAGGGTACCTATCAAGAACGAAATTTGCACTCATTTCGATCCGGAGATTCAGGGAACTTTTCGTGACCGCAGAGACGCCGACTGGAACCTTCTTGGTACGGCCTTAACGTAGACTCCCCTCCTCACGCGGGAATGAATTAGACCGGTCGTTCACGGGCGAGAAGGGTACGGAGAGCAATGACCGAGTGACCGGATGACAACCCATACGTGTCGAAGAGAACTCCCTCCGCAACCTCGATCGCTATGTACGCAACTTGAGTCTTTTTTAGCCAGGCGCCCCGTATCCGAGCTCGACCCACTTACCCCAGTTGCAGCCGGCACACGCCTTGTGGACCTTCACCTTGCACGCCGCACACTGTAATGTTGATGATGATGACGACGGAGCTTCCGAGTTCCACCCGCACGCGTCACACCACCACAGGGCGGAGGCTGGCGGAGAGGGAAGGGTGATAGCGGCGGCGGATGGGCCATCCTCTGTCTCCACGGAAGGACCCTAACACAGAGGATCAGCGAGAAAGACGATGGAAAGCATATCAGCTGCCACTGATCGCGGATAGACGACAGACATCAGCTCCCTCGCGAACCTCTCACCGGATTGCCCTTGGCCTTGTTCCCCCGTTCTCGCTTTTGTGCCGTCCCCAGCGTACTGTTGCTTGTGGTGGTGCTGTTGCTGCCCTTCGACCCATGACGACGGTGAGGCTTCTTCGGCCGATCACTCTTGAAGCCAGCCTTGCGCCAAGTGGCTCTGATCTCCTTCACCTCGCTCCGGAGTGGCCCCTAAAAGACAGTAGACTCGAAAAGTCGTATCCAAGGTCGACCCATGCTCAACACGAAATCCATCCCGCACCTTGACGAGATGCTCTGAGTAGACCTCATCGATGAGACGCCACACGTTGTCGTAGCCCGGGGTGGCGGGGATGTCGTACAACTGGGCCATGGCCTCGGTCTCCCTATCACCATCCTGACACCACGCTGGACTGCGCAGGACAGAACCGACGGCCGCCGTTCACTAACCTTGCAGAGGAGGTCCTGGCGTATAGCATTGAGTTTAGATTGGGGTAGGGGGAGGGGCATGAGGGGGGCTGCTAGGCAGTAGGGCAGCGGAACATCAACAGGATACTGCAGCGGCGAAGGGAGAAAAATCTACCGTTCCCAGGGCGATGGTGTCCTATAATACCGCCGAACGGACCCGAGAACTCAGGATGGGAGACCAGGCGAATGCAGTTCTTAATATCAATTCCCACCAAGGCTGTAGCATTTATAATAATAGGGGCTGGTCCCGAGGGGTCCGAGCTCCAGTGGGTATGTACACGAAGTTGACTGCCTCGACTGACTCATCCAGAAGGGCCATGTACTTGGGTCCGTAGACTGCTGGGGAGGGCCATGCCCATCGCCTTGGTCGCAGTGATGACATCATCGAGGGTTACTCGTTGGCCGCTGTGCCCCTGAAAGACTGGCTCAAGGGGGCTAGGTGAGGACCCTACCTCTTCAGATAGGGAAGAGCCATCCCCTCCCTCCAAAGCTCGCATGAGGTCGTCCTCCTCCGCCGCTCCGACGTCCACGCCATGCTCCGATCTCTACACAGCAGCATGAGGTCATCGCTCAGTGCCACGGCCTGCCTGCTACCTCGACCGTCCGGTCCTCTGCTGTTCCTTCTCGTCGCTTCCTGCAACTCGCCAGAGCCTCACCAGCCAACTTAGCCGACAGCGCCTCGGCCTCGAAGGAGATCCTCCTCAGGGCTTCCTTCGATAGAGGCACTACAATAGAGTGGTTGAAGGAGAGCTGACAGGGCCCAGGCCTACTACCACGACTGATCAAGGGCTTGTTCTTCTGACATAGGAGAGACTCCAGTATGTGCGGAGGGACAACGGGGTCGACAGCGGCGAGGATATCCGAAGGGGGCGGAGGGGCTGCCATGTTCACAAGAGGGACTGGCCCGAACACGTCGGTGATTGAGCAATCGCCAAGAATCGAACCATAGACCGTTCTCAGGGAAGACCATGCCACTACCCGTTACGCCAAACCCACCATATTTACCGTGAGTAGTCAGCTCCGAGGCACTCAAACACAACGCTGGCAGTGAGCAAATGAATAATACCATCACTGTAACATCAACTGTGCATGGGCGATCACAATATCCCGCCGAAGTAGCGCTGGTAACGATCGTACCACCTAAGGACGACAGTCGGGGCAGCACGGTGACGCTCAGGCCCTCCCACCTAGACCGCCAGTTGGCAACGGACTGGTCTATCAGGTCCTGCAGGTACTCTCTAAAGGCCTTCTCAGTGAGCTCGAGTCTCAGCCTTTGGTCCATTTGCAGGAGGGTTTGGTGGAGGCCCTTGGGAGAAACAGGACAGCTTAGGACCGACCCACCACCCTCCAGGGCCCGAAGATGATGGCGATGGGAAGAGCAACTGACGACAAGCACCACAAGGAGCGATCCACTAGGGTCCTGCATGGACCATGCAAAGTGCAAGGAAGGGGAGGGAAGAGCGGTCCCACCGGCCCCGGGCGATTCAGCCTCGCCAGGGACAGGGTTCTAGCTCTCCACCTGGGGCGGTCTATGAAGTCTACTGGTCGGTTAAAACGCCACTGAGAACCGCTGAGGCAATCTGTTTGCTGTCTCCTGGGAACAGCATCGGCGGCCATAGGCCCACGTGGCCGTGCCGCTTTCTAGTGCTCGGAAGAAGCCTCACCTCGATCATCCCCCTCAGGGTGTCGATTTCCCTCCGCAATGCTATACAGCCTCGGACGACCATCTCCCTGAAGACGCCGAAGCGTCGGCTATTCTCTCCTCCCAACGCTTCGACCAGCTCCTCAGTGAGCTTCAGTGACGGCTCGAAGGCCACGTTGCCCGGGCTGTTGGTCAGGAAAAACCCAAAATCAACATGACAGATGCTTCCTGAGAAAAACAGGGGATCCCCGACTACCTCTTCTACAATGGGCAACCCACCGTCATCACAGAGCAATATATTGGCATTATGGCGGTCCCTGACGCCGAGGACGTAGCAGAGTATCGAGTACGCCGCCATAGACCGGCAGAACCTATCCAGGGCGACCTCCCCCTCCGCCCCCGGCCAGCGGTCCTCGAAGTGGGCCCTTAGAGACACCCAGCTGTCGCCGTGGGCCTTCTTAAGGGCGTCCAAGCTGACCGCGTTGGGGACGGCTTCAACTACCCCGCCGCTGGTTGTGCAAATGACGCGGTACAACCTCACAGCTTCCCCTAGGGATCGTTCCAGACTCCCTCGAGAGCACTCGAGCCACCGAGCTCTCGCCCAGGATATCATAGATAAAGCCAGTCGTTCTTGGACGACGGGCATGGCCCCTGCCTTCGTTACTAGGGAGACCATCCGACCCGGAGAGATCGCGCGAGGAGAGGGTTCAGAAACCTCCCCCCTCCATGCAGAGCGCCGCTCCGCGGTGGCGGTCATCCTCCTTGCCGCCCGTTCCCCGGAGGCCATCGCTTCGGAGCCGACTACGACCGACTTGCGGGAGGGCCGCGGTGCGAGGGATAGAATCGACCTCGGATAGAGACTCTCATCGGCGGACTTACCGACTAAACCACTGCTGGGGACCTCGTGACCGACCGGCGTATCTTTCAACCTCAAGCAGACGTGGAACGGAGCAGAGCTGCTCCACTCATTCAGGAGGAACGACCGTGAAAGGTCGATCTCTCGGACATCCTCCCAGCCATCGGCGACCAGCCAGAATCCTGTTGACAGTTTTACTTTCCTCAGCCGCCACTCGAGCACTTCCCGTCGCCGGGAAAAGGGCAGGGTTGCTAGGTGGGTCGAGATCTCGCCCAGCTGCCTCACAAGGTCCATACACGACAGAGCAGGGCCCCCGGGGACGACCGGGGTGAGGGACTCAAGGAATTTCGTGGCGCAGCGGTCATGGTCAGCAATCTGGGCGAGCCCCAGTAGGGTGAGAGCGGCTTCTTCTCCGGACTCCTGGTAGACTTCCCGCAGCACCTTCCCGCCCTCTGCCGAGTTCGCCAGAGCACAGAAGATTTGCAACAGCCACCGGTTGACCACCTCCGGGGGGCTCTCCCGTACGACCGTAACCAGTCGGGCCTCCGACGAGGGGCCTGGCGATCTGCGGACAGCCAGCAACGCCTGAGGAAAGAAGCTCGGTCGACTCAACTACAGGCGAGACGCTCCAGCCCACGTCGATCATCTGTGCGTCGTCCTCATGCCGAGGGGAATCCTCCCGACTCGCCGTCCCTGATGAGGGGACATCATCATCACTACTGCCTCGGAGCGAGGCTAGGGGCCGCCTAGCCCAGAGATGGATAGCTTCCTGGTAGCAGCCTTTACGCCCGAGACAGCACTTGAAGAGGGTCGTGGGGAGGACGACGACGAGGCGGTCATCCACGTAAGCTGGTCCAGGCACGAAGAAACCCGATGCGTTCTCCGACCCCCTCGACCTCGGGAACCCAACAGGAGAAAGAAAGGAGGAGGGCGAGCAACAAGCAAGCACTACATGGGGTTCACACGCAGCCGGGGCCAGTAGTACCGCAGGAACTCGACAAAGTCAATCTGGCCTCGCTGTCGCGTATCAACACTGCGCCACCACTCCTCCAGTTTGCTCGGCCGTAGGGCTGGCATCTGACCAAAGGGCGGTGGAATCACGCATGAAGATCACCACCATCAAACACAGACTAACGAAGTACACCGCAGGCTCAGTAAGGGTATCGACCTCGACGATGGAGGTCGCCTCGGGTCGATTGGCGGCACGTGTCATTTCCCAATGGCACGCGAGGTAACGGACGATTACAAGCAGGGGTTTTCCGAGAGGCGAGAGAGGAAGGAAGCATGCGTCACTCATAGTCAGTGATGGTTCAGACCTCAAAGCCTCTCAACCAGCTCTGGGCCCGGAAAGCATACGAAGACGAAAAGGACCAACCTTTAGGAGCTGCAGGAGAAGGGTTTCGAACTCCTTCTTGCCGATAGTGGACGAGTCATCAGAACAGACCTACGGCAAGACCCATCAGGCACGCTAAAATAAATCACCATGAGTACTAGACCTTCTTGAACTTCTTCCACACATCCTCAGCGTCAAACAGCGGAATCTTATAGTGCTTAGCCGCCTCTCGGACCAGCCTCTCTCTAGGGGACAGCTCCGCTGCGAGGTCCATGAAGATACGCACCTGCCGATCACCCTATGAGAGGCGTACCGACACAAATGAGGACAGGACCTTGTCGATTTTCTCGGAACCGAAGGCCGCCCTCCGGCTACTCTCGAAGACCGACCCTCTGCCACAGTCTTCCAAAGTCTCGGCTGCCTGAGTCCTTTGCCTCTCGAGACAACGCTGGCGCTCCTCCCCTACAGGCCTAAGGTAGGGTCCGTGGGGTTGTACTGGTGGCGGCGGCTGGGTCGAACCTTTCATTGCTATGATCATCGTTCGTGGAGACCCTAGGGTTCAAGTTCGATGAGGCAACTAGGTAGTCCTGAAAAGTGGTAACAGTCATACCAACTTTTCCTCAACGTGTCTCCGATTGCATAGTGGGGTACCGTGCTGTACTGCTGCTACATGGAAGTGGTCAGTAGTCTTGCGCAGGTCCTTCCTATAACGCCCCATGTCCCTTATCAGAGCATCGCAGCGTCGCCTCGAGTCTTCTATCCTCTGCCGGGTCGTCTGGCGAAGGCTCCTAGTGTCCACGTTCGGGCGTATATACCTGCCACAGCGGAACGCTGAACCCTTCCACCTTCCCTTCAGAGACCCACTTCTTCGACACGCTGTGATCACCACTCCTGAATCGCATCTTGACGAAGTGCCTCGACGTCTCCACTGCGCGTATCTTAGCCAAGGTGGTGTAAGGCGACAAGGCGTTAGCCTTCCAGGCCGCAGTCCTGAGAATAGAGGACATGGTCGAAGGGGTGACCCCCGATGAAGGGGCGTACCTATCCCCTGACAGCCTTCGTTTGGGTCTCTGTCTAGAATCGTCCGGCGGCCCCAAGAAGGCTGAGGACGGTAGCATGTCGTTGACCCCTCTGGCGTAGTGATGCCTGAATGGTAAGACCGGCGTCGTCGTCGGGTGAAGGAAGGAGTGTAATAGGTGGGAACAGGGCAGGGCTTGTGGCTCGGTTAGAGAGGCCCTCGAGCTCAGAAGGGCGCCTCGCGTATCGCAGAGGCTCTGTAAGCAGTAGTGATTACCACCGGACTCCAAGCGCTACTACCGGCAAGTCTAGTCCCGTCCGCCCGTACTACCATTTCTGTTCCTCCGTCATGTCCTTCCATTGGGTTGGCTGGGGACGTACCCCCAGCACCTCCGACAGCATCACTTCGCCCTCCTTCTCGCCCAACAGTCGGCAAAGCGTAGAGAAGTCCCTCACCCCAGTGGCATCTTCCCAAGGAACTCCAAGGGCCTTCAAGGCCCCTTCGAACTCTACCCTAGACAGCTGGCCATTACCGTTGGGATCTAGATGGTGGTACGCCTTCTTCAACCCACCACAGCGAGCCTCCAGGACCTTCCGCAGGGCCCCTCTGGGCGTCATCAGGACCACCGCCTTCACGTCGTGACAGCTCCTCCGTCCACTGTGACCCCACTTGGAGGAGTTGGTGTTGAACCACTGATTCAGTCGGGCAATCCTCTCCAGAATTTCCGGATCAACTTCACCGTGGACGCTGCCGAGAAAAGCTCGTCGACGAGACGACTCAACACTCGCTGAGGACCTCGATGCTCCGACGGCCGAAGGTGGTGCGCCATCCAACGACCGATTACGTTCGAGAGGGCATACCCTTGAGTAGATTTCGCGAAGGAGTGGTATGGCAATATTTCTGGACGCATCTTCCTCCACTGGTGGCAAACTACGCCTCAACTCTGAGTGATCCTCCAGACACTTAACGTCTCCGTCGATTCCCGGCGGCCGAATCACCCCGGCCGGTCCCTCCCTCCTCAGTTCGATCGCCTCCTTCTGAATCCCCTCCAACCTCTTCGACAGGCCTCTAGCGTCTTCACGGAGAATCTTTTGAAACCTGCAACAGGCCGCTAGGCAGGCCGAGTCCTGTCGACTATTACTCCTGGATTTCCCTCAGATGTCTTTTATGTTTGTCCTCTAGGCCGTCCAACACCTTCAACCGCTTCATAAGGCTACACTGCTTGGCACTCACTCTGTAGCTCTCTCTGTCCAGTGCATGCATCGAGCTGTGGATACTCGTCAACGAAGAAGTCGTACGGTTCAAGGCCTGATCAATATGCCGCCCAGTAAGGGTAATGTAACCCGAGACAGCATCTCGGACATGCTCCCAAAGGACACTACACCCGCCCCTTAGTACCTTGGCCGGCCGTCCACGGCTCGATGGCGGTGTATCCTCATCCCACAGGTCTGTCTCAGAGCTGCTGTCCCATTCACCGCTAAGTTCCTCTCCTAGCTTCATAGGTTGATGACGGGCGGCGTCGGCTATCAATGATGCGCCTTTACTGACACCCCTAGCTACTTGTTTGTAGCCATAGACCTTCCCTGGTCTGAACAACTCCGGAAGGGTGGCCGCCCTGCTACTGCTAAATTCTCTGATAAAACTTCGCTCCGCTCCGCCAGAGGAGTAAGTGCTGACGGTTGAGCTCAAAGGCGGCAAGGAAGGCATGCCAAGAACGGCATCCTCGAGGGAAACTGATATCCAAGCTCAGCGGCCCGACCGACCGAACACAACATCAGCGACGCAACAAGGTCGGGTAAAGATCAGTGCCATGGGGTCGGGCAGAACTTATTGCCATGGCGATCTTGGCAGGCAACCGAAGGGTCTGTCTTCACTATCACACCTGCACATTCAACGTTTGCCGACAAAGGAGCCGTTCGATAAACCAATTCTAAAACTCGGAATCTACGCCCAGGGTCTATACGGCCTAGCCGCGTCCATAGATACTTATTATTATTATTAAGAAGAATACGAAGAAGCAGAAAAACTCGGAATCGATCCTGGAAGCGCATTTTACGTGTGAAAATGGATTCCAGAATCGATTCTGAGTTTCAGAATAACTTCATTGAACAGGGGGTGACACCAGCACGCTGGGCTTACCTGGCTTGGGGCTGTAGACTCGGACCCCTCCCTGCGGGGCGCTGGTGGGCGCTGGAGGCTGGTAGAGGAACCTCTCGGCGAACTGTGGAGGGTACTCAACTGACGATACTTCCACTACCGCAACCTGCAGGCGCCTGTCAAGTACCGTGGATCTCCCGAGCATCTGTGATGGTGTTGAGGATACTCCTGCGAAGGGAAGTGTAGGAAGTGGCTTGGGTGAGCAAGGCTTCGTCCATGACGGGAAGCCGGAAACCCTTACGCCGGATGGAGTTCATTGACACTCGACACTAACGGGGCGTCGGTAAGCAACACAACTATGGGAATCTTTCATGCCGCCATCGCTCCTGGTTGACCTGACCGATGCTCGCTGGCCGCAGAGAGGCTCTTTCCAACCACCCTGCGTCTTCGTCGAGGCGGCACCCACACAACCGAGGGTGGATAGAAGAATGCCGCAGTTTTCGCCTGAGCGTGATGTGCACGCTTCGACCTAAGATATGTCGCCTGAATCCGAGCAAACCTGTTTTCTTTTTATTCGTCGACCGTCAGGCGCAAGCCGCCAGGTAACATCGAGCTGACGCGGAGCGAAGGTCGACCCATGAGACACCTAAAACGATCCCTGAGGCGGCCTCGGTCGGGCAACGCTCATTACAGCCGGAAGAAAGTCTTCCGCGGACGCTACGGACAGTTCCCTGGGCCTGAGGGAGGACTTTCCGAACCGGGTGACGGTGACCGCCTTACCTGTCGAAGTAGCTACGAAGGTTCTTACTAAAGGAGGGGTTGCCTTTGCTGAAGGCAATGTGGTGACGATCCTTCCAGCCGGCAGAACTACTAGGCTCGTAGAATGAAGACCGGAAAACTGCATTCATGAATGTCACCAGGATCGACCTAAGATTCCCTCCCTACCTGACTTAGGCAAACTGTAGCTCTTCGGGCCGAGTCCGCCGTCCTCCTCCCGGGATCGGTTATGAAGGGTCGTCTGGGTCAACTTCCAGCTAGCCTTCACTGGTTCGGTTGGCTCTTCCACTGATAGGCTGAGCCACAGCGACGACCCCTCACTCCCAGAAGACAATCCGCCGACGGAAAAGTCCGGTCGATCACGGAGGCGGTCAAAGAACGACCTCTGGTCCGTATAAATATCCTCGTTGTCCTTAGCGAAGACCACAGCGTGTCGGTCATCCCAGTGGCCCTCCAGCTCCATCGTAGAAGCGTTCACTGGCATGCCTCTCGAGTTCAACACCTCCAGGCGTTTAGGCCGGCACCTTCGGGAGGCCTCGGACCCCGGAGCTAGGCAGTCCAGTCGCCAAGTAGGGTACCTTGTGGAAAGAATAAGGGAGGATCTCCGACCCGCCTCCCTTCACAGTGGCCGTCGGGCCTTCTTCTTTTTGCCCTCCACGACGGCGCGCGGCCTGTCGAAGTAGCTGCGGGCGTGGTAGGTGAAAGATTCGTTGTCCTTCGAGAAGACGACATGGTGTCTCTCGTTCCAGGGTCGCAGGCCAGAGGGGTCGGACGGTGGAGATGGGCGGCAGAGGACCTCAGGAATGATAGTCATGAGGCCGAGTCCAACAACTAAGTGCGCAGATCGGTAAGGAAAACTCTCACGCATCGGGCGGCCCAGGTTCGATCCGCGCACATGCCATTTTCCGACAAGCGCAACTTCCGCCAGTAGGCTCGAAGCCCTTTTCGATGCGAGTGCTACTAACCGCTCTATTAGCATCGACCTCCGCCTGTGAGGTCGGGTCCCGAGTCTGGGGAAGATACTCTGGCTCCAACACCTACCTGCCGGCCTTCATCACGCGGGTAGGGGAGGGGCCCTTCAGCGGCAGGTAGATGGTCCCCCTCAGGACGTAGACAATCGGCATTTCGAAGTCCAATGGGATTGGGACCCGGGCCTCTGCCAAGGAGAAGGGTAAGGGTAGCGTCGCCGCGCGCTCTGGGACTGTTGTGCTCAGGGCCTCTCCTGCGCTGTGTATAGTTGACAAAGGAGTGGTACGGAACGCTGATGGCGTTACATGTGAACGATTCTACTCCAACTATTGGAATGATCTGCCGTGAGAGAGCTCATCTCCTACCCGTCCCAAAAGCCTCTTCAGATCGGCTAATGACGGTCAACGAGGTGACCTTGATGAAGACGGTAACGGGCCCTCGGGGGTGGTCGTCATAGTGTGTAGGGCCTCCTCAGTGCTGCTGCTGCTGCTGTTCGCCCACTGCCTCGTCCAGGTATCGTCGGCGGGCTTCTGTTGGCCATCACTCTGGTAGGGGGGACGGCCTACTTCGCCGCCCGGTCATCTGTGAGGGTTGAACCCCACGAGAAGAGGAAGTCCCTTCCCCCATCCCCTCCCCCTCCTCCAGCCAACACCACCGAGTTCCAGCGGGGAGTCTCCATCGGTGAGGACCCTTTCTTCTTTGCGGCTGGGATAACGGCGTTCAGATTTCGGCACGAGGGTGGGGGACTCAGAGGAGCCCCTTAGTGTGAGAGACCTCGAGGCCCCAACAGTACCATCGGCAGCCTTAGAGAGCCAACACCATGCTGGCCCGTCCCCGCCTGAGCGGCGGAGGCCTTCATACAGAGCTCCTGTGCCACGCACGTACAGAGGGCTGCTAGACGGGGACAACCCAGGGCCCCGGTCACAGAGTCTGTCTCGAATCAGTACACTGGCTCGGGAGCGGCGGTATAGCGAGCAGCCGCGAAGGGGAAGTTACGACGCGCTAGGTCACCTTTCCCAGCTTCGCTCGGCCCCTCCGACTGCCGTTCTCCTAGGTTACATCCGACCCGGCCAAGATGGTGCTGGGTCGGGCCGACGGCGACGGCGTTCGATCTGATGCAGCAGTCCTCCCTTGGCATGTGTTTTGAAACATTTACCAGTGTGAGTTGTTGCCGTCCGGCGGAGTGTTGAGTGATGGGAGGGGGCGCGGTGCTTCTTGGGGCCTCGCAGATTGTATAGTATCATTTATGAGCGTCCCCGGCCCTCCAACGACCATGGATCTTTCGAAGGACACGACGGCTGCTGTGTATCCTCAGCCAGACAACATCGACAACAGAGTACCACCTTCGAACCCAAAGGTCGTGGGTTCGATTCCCAGATGGTGTGTTTTCTGTAAAGGTGCCAATGCAGCTGCCAATTAACAAAAGGATGACCAGGCCTCCTGGAATGCAGCTGCCGACCCCCTCCCTGTCGCCCACCCCGGCATGTAGGAGGCCCTCTCCCCCTCAGGGTATCGTCCTCCGTTCAGGCTTTGTGCCGGCGGCCTCGGTCTCGAGCCCAGCTGCCGCGACAGCATCACCATTCGCCCCGATCGCTCCCGGGGTATCCATGGATTGGCAGACCCTCATGGGCAACCTCAGAGTAGCCTCTCCGTTCCTTTCAACGCTCCACTGCATCCTCCCTCCCTAGGGTCGGCCAAGATGCCCTTCCAGCGTGCCCTCCTCCTCACCAATGTCTTCGTCGCTGGCCTCCAGTCCCTACGCTAGTACCGCAGTACCCTCACCCACCCCCTGCCTGCCTGAGTGAGTGGACGCTCGGCCCTTCTTCGGGTTATTACCTCTACCGTCTGTCAGGCCGTATCAGTTCCCTCCGTCCGGAGACTACCAGACGGAAGCCAACTACAGTAGACTAGTACCACTCCATCCGTATCATCCAAGGGTCACCATTGTAGGTTACCAGAACGCTCAGGGGTTCTCTAAGTGGAGCATATACAGGGAAGCGGCGTTGAGGCAGGAGGAGCTTGCAAGGCTACAGTAGGCATCATCACACCGTGGCCGAGTTCCCCTAGCAAGGCCCTCAGGTGGGAGAGGCAGGTCCAGGAGGGCGTGCGCCAACGGTTCAATACATGGTGGGGCGCTGAGCAGGTGGGAAATGCTTCGGCGCAGTCGGCCCTTCATGCTCATCCAGGCCGTGACAGCGCCTCCATACCCTGCTGTACGCGGAGCCAGTCAGGACGTCTTCGGTGCTGCTGTTGCGGCTGCGGCTGCGGCGTTAACAGAGGGAAAGTGAGCTCATACTGAGCGCCTTGCCGCACTGTCTAGCTGCAGGTTCGACCAACAGTCCACACCCTACGGACTACCGCCTCGGGAGGGGTGGGCGGGAGGAGACGGTCGTGCGGGCGTTGACGTCACCCTTCAGGTTCCCACAGCGACAGGCACCTCCGTACGGCTCTTCCTATGGTAGGGCTTATCAGTTTCCCTACCAGATGGCGATGCTCTTCAGGTCCGCTGCCTCCAGGGCTCCCTCAGTATATCAAGGATATGATCAGAGCACAGTGAGGCCTCTGCCGCGCACACTCTGAGGTTTAACCTCACGAATAACTTATTCGTATCTTCTTAGGGTCGACCTGCAGATTCGCGAGTATGTCCAACAGCAGACTATACGCCTGATGGAGCAACAGGTCGCTATCGTCCTCCGCCGTTGTGATGGCATTTCCTCATCCCAGATGTATGCCGGCTATGACCCGAGGCCCCCTACAGCACCCCAGGTTGGGACCCTTGGGGAAGGTGGAACTCCCCTGCTAGATATGGACAAGGGGATCTTCGCTGCAGCCGTAGCAGCTGCTGCCAAGGCCATCCAGGAGTCCAGGGGTTCTGTCACTGACGGGTTCCTGCCGTCGTTGCTACGAGACGCTGATTCGTGCGTTCAGGCTCCAGCCAGGCGGAGAGCATTTCCGAGCCCCCATGCAGCAACAGCCGAGGGTCGGCAGTCCGACTCCTCCCCTACTCGCCCTTATGCCGAGTCGGGCTACCAGTAAGCGTGAGTTGCCGGGGACCAACTCCTTTGTCGAGTCCATGAATCACCAGCAGCAGCAGCCTGTCAAGAAGTGAGCTGTGGAGTTGTGTCAAGTGAGAAGGCCGATGGTTTTGAGTAGGAACGACGCGACAGCTACTGCTGTTGGCGGTGGCCATCCGGCGGACGGCGTGGGATTGGCTCCCTATGTGCCCCCCAACGAGGAGTCGAGTGACTTCAGTGATTCTTCCTGAGATTGTATTTTATCAGTGATGTTGTACAGTAATGCATGTCTATGGGTAATGAAGCAGCACCATCACCAGCAGCCTCTTCCACTAATACCGGCCATCTTGTGTTCATTTTGGTGAGGTGTCCTCAGATCACACTGACTGTGTGTGGGGTCAAGCGAGGTCTCGCGAGGGATCTTTGATGTCTAACAGGCTCTCTGTCGCACTGAAGGCCGACAACAGGCTCTTCAACAGGCACTGAAGTACATACAGTGTCGCAGAAGCTGTGGCGCCGGTCTTGAAAGGAGCTAAGCCCCTGCTAAGGCTCAACAAGCTTCCGCCCCGTCCTCTGATGAAGTATTCACCGTATGACGATAGCCATACTACAGAGTGTAAGCTAATATGTGAAGTCTTCTTCTTGACGAGAATACACGATGGTGTGACGGTGACACATGTGAAGTTTCAGTAAACACCAATTTCTGAGTTGGTCGAATGGGTTGCTCAGTAGTGCCTCAGATATCACTGCACGAGGGGTACGGCGAGCGAGGATTTGGGTGCAACAGTTTCCACTGTCTTTATTGGTACCACTTTGTCGAAGGCTTCTGCCCCGATCTCAATTGCCTGGAATTAAACTGCCTCAAAATCGTGAAACGCATTCACCTGCCCGAATCCGACACTTCCCGACTTTGAACTGCATGAGTTGGGATACACCCCGATGACTGGCTCTCGAGCAACCCAAGATTGCCTTCTGCGATAGGAGTAGTCTGAGAATACTATTCTCCGTTTAGGAAAGATAGTGACAGAAAAGATTGAAAGTGAAGAACCTCTGAAGTACGTAAGCATCACAACGTACGACTAACGAAGCGATACCGTAAAATACGGACTTCACAGGTAACATCACGAAAAACTTGTTCCTTGTTCGAAATGATGATTGGTCGCGTCACAGAGATGTCTTGTAATATTGTGGGTCCTCGATCCTCCACCCTATCTCAATAAGTCTGGTAATGAGTATATGAATACAAAAAGGATCAACTGGTTTCATCACGAATCCTTGTTTATCGTATCATAATATGATCGCCTCCATGGAATACGTGACCATAACCAGATCAAAATCATCAAAATCATTACAGGCCTCACTCCGAGTGCAGTGATATCGTATCCTTGCCCAATCTGGTGGCATAAGTGTTCGATTTGGGGTCCTTGGAGAAGACGGCTAGATCACCTCTGCTGCCTTTACCCCGATTGCAGTGAGCTTTGTAAAAGATGAAAAGCTCCGTATACTTGCAGCTGCTCAAGTAGTTCTTCAAAGTGAACAAATTGGGAAGTTGACCTCTGTCGACATCGAACCAACCATCCCAGGAAGCTCTCCTAGGCCCGCAAGAGATCCTGAGATGAACCTTGGGTACTTTCCTAACGGTCACGAAGTTAGTCTCGACACGCAGGTACGCTGGTCTGAGTTCTCCACCAATGTATTTCCCTTGGGGGAATGGGAAGGGTGGGATGGGGCTGGGCCTGCCACAGCTTGGGTGATGAGGACTATAAGGTAGAAGAAGAGCATCATAATGAAAAAGACAATTACTTGTTGCACCTTGGTGGGAACCTTTTCAGGGGCGCCTGCCCACTGGTGTCACCGGGACAGTGGCGCCTGCCCAGTGGTGTCACCGGGACAGTGGCACCATGCCCAACTACCGTGGATATTCTCAGGGCAGTCGCTCTCAACTCCACCCGCTCAATAACGAGTAGAAAAGCAAAGGCGAAATCCCTGGGAGGTTTATGGCTTATTTACAACCAAACATTCAACCAGGACTGCCTGCTGACTGAGGTGCTGCTGCAGATACATGTTAGGACAGTCGATCACCCCACCGACGTCACGCTGGTCGCTTGACCCCGTGTGATCCGCGTGTGGCGCGCACATATTCTCTTGAATCGAGAGTGTCATAAAATTCCAGACTGATTCTTCGGGTGAACAGTAATGAGTAGCAACATGTGATACTTCGTGAAGCTCGCGTTGAGCTAAACTTCTTCAGTTGAAATCGAAAAGGTATCAGTACTCGGTGATACTACAGATCCTGGTCCCGCTGTCTACCGAGGGAAGGTGTGCGTCTGCGTCACTAGCACGCAGACTGCGTGCTAGTGCACGCATACCCAAGGGGAAGAACTAGGATCCTTCCGACACCTTATGTTGTGTTGAACATGGTGGAGAACCCAGGGTTCTGAACCCTTCGGCATCTGATATCAAGGCCCTCATTTGGGTTACCTATTGATACCGAACCTCATTTACTAGCTGAGATTCCAGATCAAGTTGTCCAAGATGTCACAAAGGACAAAGATCTGTTAACAACAATCATCCTGACTCAGGATTCCTGAGGGCACGTCTTTCAGCCCTTAAGGATATGGTGAAGGCTGATCGCCTTATTTCACCGACCACTAGCCAACAGGAAGTCGCATCTTTACATGCATCCACTTATCAAGCTCCTTCTACACTCCCAGCTATAGCAAAGATTCCCATCCCCGATAACAAGAAATATATCGGCTTGGATTATGAGAGATCTATTTCATACTTTACGGAACAACTACTGGCCGAGTCATTACAACAAGAACTCGAGCCTAAGGCTTCATGGAGACATATCTTGGATGCATTTGAATACACACCAAGGGCCAACATTTCTGCTGCAGTGAGATTACTATGTCAAGATGGGGAATGGATGCACGATTATGAAGTTATGATAAAGTATCTACTAGAGCATGTCAAGCACTATTACAAACGTTCTGATGGGCATGATGTTTTGGATAGACGTATGGCAGCAATTCACCAACAACCTCAAGAAACTGTCTTCTCAGTCTTACAACGATTCCAATCTATCGCTTCTCAAGCAAGTACCTGTGGACTGGTGTATACCAATGCTCAGCTTCGATCTTACTTAATGCTCTCCATGACAAGCTCAAAGTTGTTGCTAAAACTACCTATCCACATATCCAAGACCCTATTACTATGGCCCAGCATTTGGATATGTTCTTGAACGAGCAGGATAACCCATCACAATATTTATCTCCTACTCCAAATCGGCAAGAACAACGAGACTCAGCTCAAACTACTACTGCACCGACTCGTACATCACAATCTAAAAGAGTTGTAGTCTCACCTGATACTTGCAAGAAGATCATAAGCAGAGGGATATGTTTCCGTTATTATCAGAATCGTTCCTGTCCATTTGGTGATTCATGCTACTACAAACACATTAAACGGGAGGACGACCTCCAGCAGAACGCCACCCCTGATATTACATCGAAATCACCTGCTGACAAACCAAAGGGTACATCACAACGCTGTGTCAAGACTACCAATACTATAAGTTCATTCATCACCTGAAGTCTCAGCTATCCACCAAAACCCACATGATGGTCAAAGACTTCGTTTACTCTGTCCCAGATTCCCTTCATGGAAAATTATCTTGGATACCGGTTGCACCGATACCCTCATCAATAAGGAGTTTGTCAATACTCTACTCAAAGAGCTCCCTGATGTCATTATTATTAATCACTATGCTTCCTTCCAAACTATAAGCGAAGGAGACGAGATATCCCCACATCACAAGTTATCAGCTCAGTTACCCATATCTGATATTGAAGGATGTGAATACTATCTATCTATCTATCAACCCGTTCATTATCCCAACGATTGCCGATGCAGATATGCTCATTGGTATGGATTTTATCATTATGATTGGGACCCAATCATTGGGTCTACATTAAATCTCTTGGGCTTTGCTGATGATTTACAACATCCCATCAACTCATTCTTCACCTATGGTGACAATCACAGCTACACTTCACACTCTACTACAAAGGTTAATGACATCGACTCCTCTGGTAAACTCAATGGTCTTATCGAATATCCACCACCACCTTCTGGTCATGTAGCCGTTGATACTGTTATGACATCTCCGTGGTTGGAGATAACAGTTCGCAAGAAGGATGATGACGGTGATACCTCTCCTAAATGGTTTCATATTGATCTCAGCAACCAAGCTACATCTTTGGCCTTCCAGCAGCAGTTTCGACGTGTACCGGAACTTCATTGGCGGATGAAGATGACTACTGACGAAGGGAAACAACAAGTACAGCAGAAGTTGGACGGCTTCATTGATAACAATATGATGGAAATTGTCGACAATGATAGTCGCAATATCTTTGCTAGTAACATTTATGCTGTACGAGGTCGCAAACGATGGCGACAAGTAGCTCCCTATCTAAATGTTAATACTATGTTGAGAAGTTTCATGTCAGCTTATAAGATTGCTGATCCGCAAACTAAAATCTCTCAATGCCTCAATCGTCTACAATTGTGCGAATCTTGTAAACTATTAGATATACAAGATGCATTTATGAGAGTGCATATTGGTTGCAATCTTGCTTCTATGACAATGATAATGTATAAAGGTCGAACCTATAGATTTCGGCGCATGTTGTATGGTTAGGCCTTAGCGCCTCTGACCCTTGAGTTGATAATGTCTTATTTAGCCAAAAAAAGCCAATAAATCGAACGACCCTATATTAAGTACCCCAGTTATTGATTCTACCGGTGACTATCATGTACCACCATTAACGCATCATATGGATGATATACTCATCTTTAATAGCTGTTCTGATTTTGATAAGCTACTCACTAACTACTCACTACCGCCTACTGAGGAGCCGCTGCCAGAGCATGATTTCATTCATACTTTAGGCATTCTCAGCAATCAGAACTACATTAAATATAGGTAAGGTAGTTGAACTTTTTTTTCCATGACCATCAATTCAACGCCAATCGTCGCGGAATCGTCGTCGGAAGCTGGCCAACCACCGAGACCGAAGAGAGACCTCACTGGACATCAAACATCTGACTGATGAGCAGATCACCGAAGAGATTTTGAAGTCATGCCGATATATGGCGGCTAATCCGGAGACAGTCAAGAAGAGCGGGCTATCAAGTCTGCCCTATAATGTCCAGGATACTTGGGAGCTCGTTCATGTGGTTAAGAAACTGGTGGACAATAGTATCGCTCAGTACAAAATGAGCGCTCGCACTGGGCACATCATGCTGAGCATCATGTTTGAACTATGAGCAGAAATCAGAGACTAAGTGGCGAGGAGGAAGATATGAAGAACGAGCTTACTAAGGCCCATCAAGAGATCATCAAGAAAGATGAAGAACTTGCCAGAAGGGAAGCCTGCCCTTAGGGCAGGAGAGGCGCAGGAAGGAGGAAAGTGAGAGACCTGCTCTCCCCAGTCTGGACTTGGAGGAGGACATCGGAAGGATAGGGCAACAGCATGGTCTTGACGTCTTCTCGGCGGGGCGACGTTGGAACTGGGGAGATTCGAGTTCCATCGCGAGCTCGACTGAAAGTTTGGATACCTTCAAATCTTTATCTATGAGAAGTCCGAGGGGACCGGCCTCTCAGATCCCTTGGCGCGTTGTAGGCAAGAAGAATGCGAAGAGGAGAAGGGGCTCCGACGATGGTATTCAATACCATTTGATAATCAAATACCCCAGTATCAATACCAGGTATTGATACTGGGGTATCTGGAAAGGCGCCGCCTGCTAAGAAGTCTGACTTCGTGCTCATTGTTAAGGATGGGAGATGGGATGAGTGGCAGAAACAGAAACTGAATGCTGAAGCAAGGGGAATGCATACGGATACCCCGCCTCCCCAACTGAAGGTGGAGTCCGTTGGGGAGGTTCTTAAAGGCAAGGGCTTCAAAGTTTCCCTCTTTCAAACTCAGAGGGGCGTAGGCCGGTGAGGATCATATCGTACAGTTGCAACTCGTAGAAACTCTGAATTTTTTAGTATATTTTGCGCCGCGGCGCAAAATATACTAAAAAATTGGCGGCGCGCTCCCCGCGCGCCACTGCCCCTGCCGCCTCCACCGTCGACATCGGACAACCAATTTTGGACCATCCGCGATTTGAACCTGAGAGTACCGCTTGCCAGCAGGCCCCCCGTCCGCGCGAACACTTTGCCTCACCGAAATTCTCGTTTCCGCCAGTGAAATGCACAGCTCAGTAGATGGCAGCAACGCTCCGCCTGATGGGAATAATTTTTCATTCCGCATTTCAAGAAAATGTGGACGCATCGTGTCTAGTCATTTTCCCTGAAGTAACTTCGCATTGTACATGTAGAATTTACTAACCAACACTGTATCGGTTGCAACTGTACTGAACGAGACTGCAAGTGCAGCAACCGTACTGAACGACACTGTACCTGCAGCAACTGTACGGTTCAACACTGCACGAAATGACACTGTACTGATTGCAACAAGATGAACTGACACTGCACCATAAGACACAAAATGAGTTGCAACTGAACCAGTTGACACTGTACGAGTTGCAACTGTACCATACGTCACAAGATGAAAGTCGGTTGTACGGATTATTCTTGTACCACTTTAGCTGCGCACCAGCTGAGACCTGTACCAGTTGACACTGTACGATATGATACTCACCCGCGTAGGCATAGGGTGCCAGACAGTCGAGGAGCGCCTCAAAGTCAAGCAAAGCATCGAGCATAGTGATGACAAGGGTTGGAGTGTATCATTCGATCAGCCCAGGCTGTGTGAGATTAAGATACGCAGACATGGGTATGGTATCGAAGAGGGGAGTAAACTACTTGATGATATGATACAGATGAATGGACTCAAATGTGCGGCTGGGGACCTCAGGGTCAGTCGAATCACTGCTGAGAACGTATATATAAAGGAACCCTTTAAGCTTATGAAGGACATCGAGAACAAGTTCATCTACCTCGACTGTGTCAGGGTCAGGGTACAACCCTGTGCCTATGTGAACCAGTGCTACAAATGTGGTTCTCTTGACCGCAAGCACGACTTTAGAACGTGCGACAGGCCGCCTATCTGCAAGATTTGTGGCTGTGAGGGCCATAAGGCTCAAGAGTGCCTCAAAGAAGGAGAGGCGTATCGATCGAAGTCTAGGTGTGTGAACTGCGGAGTGCAGGGGCACGGGACTTTCGACATCCTCAGATGTCCGAAGATCCGGGACCTACAGGCTCGGATAATGGAGAAGAATGAGAGAATGGCGTATGATAACCCTAATGGTCAATAGGGTTACAGAAGGATATGTTTCGGTAGGATACTGTAATATTGGACGTGCGGTTGTTGGTAGGCAGATACTATTAGATGCATTTACGGAGGGAGATGGCTCTCACTGCATGCCGGACATCATATGTATATGTGAGCCAGGAAACTTCCACTGGTCGGCACAGTGGCTTAGCTACTATCATATATACGGTGAAGTAGGGAACCGAGCGTGTATAGCTATCAAGAAAGACGCGGTAGTACAGCAGACTAGACTTGAGAAGGATATAGTTTCGGTAGAAGCCTATGGGAACCTACTTATTTGTGCGCACTTCCCACAGGATGAGGATATATACTACATTAGATTGTTTGGATATGATAATTAACGAGTATGGGGACCATAAGTTTCTGATATGCTGCGACGCCAACGCGGAAGATGGTGCCTGGTCAAATCGGAATTCCGTGCATGCCGATTCACGGAGAAGAGGTGCAGTGATCAGCAACTGGCTACAATCTAATGGCTATGAGGTCCATAACGACCCAAGGGCAAGAACTTTCTGCCGGATAGGCCAAGGCGGCCTACAAGAAAGCTCAATAGATCTATCTATATCATCTGGCCTACGGATCAATAGCTGGTGCACTCAGTCTGACGTTATTCCCTTCGACCACCGCATCATCACGATGCAGGTTATGGTGAACTCAGGTAACCACAAGATTGTTAGAGTCCTTCATCAGTCATCGAAAGGGTGTGAAGAATATAGGACGCGTGTCAAGGACGAGATAAAGAGATGGAGCATGGAGGTACCGGACTCCGGTAACCGGAGAGTCTGCGATGCGAGGATATTGACCAGGAGATGGCGAAATTGAGTGGTATCATTACGGAAGCTAAGCGACAACTGCTGTCAACGCGTGTGCTCACGGTCAAAGCGGACTCTGCCCCGTGGTGGGGTCACCAACTGGACAGCCTGTCCAGGGCAGGTGCCGACGAGACTTACGACGATTACAACGCAAGGCTCACAGAACGGGTTATTATGGGGACGGCGAAGCTTACAAGAAAAAACGACGGGAGTATCATTCACTACTCCGAAAGTACAAGAGGGAGTACCTGAGTAAAATCTTGGCCAGCGATGGAGGGCATGAATCCATACTGAAATGGCGAAAGACGACGCCGGTATATAAAAAGGCTGCCGACGTGGAGTGCTTCCAGTACTATACACCCGAACAGCCGGATGATGGTGGATACAGGGTTCCGGTCACACTGGCGGAGACGCGAACGGTGTTGGAAAAAGTTTCGCCTTCTTTCGTCGAGTCATGCCTGCGGAGATTACAGAGTAGGAAGGATACCTCCCCAGGACGCGATGGAATAAAATACTCTGACTTCGCCTTCGCGTACAGAGAGCTGACCGAAGGCATCCGGAA
Source organism: Perkinsus olseni (assembly GCA_013115135.1). Taxonomy (NCBI): domain Eukaryota; phylum Perkinsozoa; order Perkinsida; family Perkinsidae; genus Perkinsus; species Perkinsus olseni. Next base: position 29,915 of record JABANP010000090.1, on the reverse strand, counting down.
AGTATTCGTGAACATGATCACCATGGGGTATCACCCCAGGTTGGGCAAGGTAGCTAAGATGGTATTAATAGGTAAGAGTGGCTCAACAAACGCTGATGGTTTCAAACAGTTCAGACCCATTTGTATCTGCTCAACTCTGGGCAAGGCTCTGGAATGTCTCGAGGTTCAGTTACTACAGGCATACGAAGCGGAAGTTCCGGCTAACAGCAGATTGAAGAAGGACTTGGAGAACGCCCATGGCTACAAGAAAGGGGGTAGCACTGCTACAGCAGTGGAATCTCTGAGAAGCTCGATTGAAAGAGGGAGGAAAGAAAAAAGATGTTCATGGCCGGAGTGTCCATCGATATGTCTAATGCATTTAACCTGATTAAGCACAACCGCGTGGGACGGGCTGTTGGGGAAATTGCCCCTGCTCCAGTCGTCAACTTGCTTTGCGACTACTCATACGGTCGTGAGATTTATTATGATAATGGCCATGAGGAGGAAGAGATTCGTTTCACGAACTATTCCTACGGGACCCCTCAGGGTGGTGTCGCGTCTCCGGCTCTCTACCGGATCGCTCACGCATCGATAAGTAGAGAGATTATAGGAGGATATGACATGATCAGCTACGCGGATGATACGATTTTTCTGGTGACGGCACCGACTGTAGAGGAGCTGCGCGAGAAAGTGGGCAATCTGATACATCAGTTAGAGGACACAAGAGGCTATGGACTGGCCATGAATAGAGGGAAGAGTGTAATTCTGTCGGAAGATTTGGAAGAGGAGAACCTGCTGGAGATACCAATTAAACAAGAGATAAAGTACCTCGGCTATGTCATCAGGATGGGGAGTTCATGGAATCCACATTTGAAGGCCCTAGTGGCCAAAGGAAGGCATGAGATTGAGCTGATCAGGGGCACCCCGACTCCTCTGTGGGATACGTTCAGAAGGCTTAAGAAGAAGGCTGTTGCAGCCTTACGCAATCATATGATTCATATCGCTTCTATCTGTGGTTATGGTGTAGAAACGTGGGGTCACACTCTGGTACAAAAAGGAGTGAAGAACGCTTTGGATAGCGTAGACACTTATCTTGATAAGGTGATCTGTGGTCTGCCGAGGACGGCCAACAAACATGTCCCCAAGCTCTTGCTTGGTGACTATGTATCAACTTATGAGCGGCTGCTTTCCAGATATGTGGTGAAACGTTTGCATTGTCCAGCATTTCGTGAAATCAAATATGCGGGGCTTCCAGAATCATGGTGGAGGAAGGCGGTTGGTGAGCTTCCCCAAGAAGGGGCCTACGAGAGTAACGGGACGTTGCATAGCTATGGCCTAGAGAAGGACTTCATATTCCTGGGAGACGGGGCAGAAAGAACGGAAGAGTTGCCGATCGAGTATCAAAAGAGATGCATCATATATACTGACGGGAGTCTGGATCCAAGGAAGACTACCGAAACCCCTCTGGGGTACGGTGGAGCAGGAGCAGCGGGAGTGAGGACATGTGACTCCTCGGCGCTGATGGTTAGCGTCCCGAATCACTGCGATATACAGCAGTGTGAAATAATAGCGATAAGGGAGTCCCTCAGGTCTCTGAGCCAGGGGGCCGAATGCCTCAAACGATGTGACTCGAAAGCTTGCTTACTGGCCCTGTGTGGCAACCGCGACACGACTCTATTGAGGGATACTAGAGACCTTCTACGGACTACAAACTCCAGGGTGGCATGGATTCGGGCGCATCGTGGCACGTTCTATAATGAACTCGCTGATCGCTGTGCAAAATCGGCGACAAGGGTGGGTACGAAGCAGACGGTCGAAATACCGGTGTCCTTCTCTAGGAGGTGGGTGCATGAGGCATATAGGCGCAGCCGAAGCTGTGGGCAGACAAGTGTTGCTGATATCAAGGGCGCTACGGCTAAAGACTTCATAAGATCGAGACACAACATGCTCGTTCTGGGCAGAACATTCAGAAACAGGAGGGGGAGATTGATTCTGAGGACTGTACTGGGATTGTTGCATACCGGCCTATACAGGAGCCGGTCAGAGCGGGGTGTATCTTGTATGTGTGAGATTTGTGGCGTACTGGATGATACGAGACATCGGGTTCTGCATTGTCGAAGGCATGAGGTGATCCGGAGGCGTGTATTGGGACACGTTGGTGGCCTGAGACACCTGTCATATTTCCTAACGACCACGGATAGGGCATATAAGCTGCAACGGTTTATTGCTCTAAGCGGACTGAAGTGAAGGAGGGTTGAAGAGTGATGGCTGTATTATTATGTAGCATTTGATTCTACTTTTTTTCTTTTTCTCTTCGCCTATTTCTGACTTGTAACATGCCGATGCATAACAAGTCCGTAGAAACAGTTACACACACATTAAATATAATGATGTCAAGTCGTGTCAAGCTCATCATATTGATTCGTCACATCTCAGTGAGATGATCTCACATTCTCATCTGCATTAAGTCTACTTGCTGTCATAGTAAGTGAACCATCAGATGTGCTACCATTACATGTACCACCTGTGAAGCATCGTCTTATCAGCTTAGTTGGTTCGTCGAGGCATACTTTGGACAAGGAATGGTCTGACCCCCTACCTGATGAAATCGCTATTCTCATCAGAAGCTGGCAAACTTATGTTAACGAGAAACCTCTACCGGTCATCCCACGACGACTACATCCATGAAGCATGAAGCAGAGTAGTTGATTGCTTGCATCATGCAAGCAATCAACCTTCATCGGTCTACAAAATGACAAGATTGTTCTACAACATCAAACTATACTGACTCATACTATGAGTCTCATAGCGAGTCCTACTTACATGCTAATGTACTTGAAATGTATTCAGCATTTCAAGCATTGACCAGATTAGTGGAGATTGAATCTGATTCTACTATCAGATTACCCATTACTACCCGTTACTGCTATCTCAGTACTAGAAACTGGTAGAGTCTCCTCTCGTAACAAGCAAGACGGCATCCAGAAGAAGTATCTGGCTCTTTCAACCATCTACGTGATGATCCCCCTCTACACTACATTGAAGGCAAGCACAACATCGCTGATGCTGGTACAAGATCTGATCTACTCTTGAAGGTCAACGGTGTTTGGGCTAAATATCATGAGTTGTCTATTTCAAAAAGACATCCAATAAAGCTGCTCAACCCATCCGCAAACGGCAAGAAGATAGTCCAACCGACAATCTTCCCAAGAAGCCCAGAATCACCATAGTCCGTCACTCTACCAGAAGTACGAGTCTAGCACCAGTAACTACCACTACTACTTTCCCCCGAGATTTACCATCTACTACAAGAAGTCAAAGCCTTGACCCACCTATCTCACATTCCCTTCAACCACCTCTGAATATTCTCCCCTGCGTACCACCCCAACCACAACAAGCCCTCACTGCTTATGACAGAGATGATCAAGATCGACTACAAGTCACTGATCCCTCGGTAAGTTACCGACGGTAACCGAGTCGGTTCAACATCAACTGCTGCAACTAGCCCATCAATATCATCATGAAGGGCAAGACCCTACTAAGTTCCGAGTTGATCAGATAGCAACTTGGCCTTCTTTGAAGAAGGATAGTAAAGCTATCATTGATGAATGTGAGATATGTGCTCGTACTCAAGTGAAGCGTGGCGATCATTGGTTCATGATCAAGCCCCTACCAAGACCGTTACCAGAATGGCCATTCATGAAGGTTCAACTTGACGACTTGGGTCCGAGATATAATAAGTAACATGCTCTACTTCTTATCGATACTCTCTTTGGATATACTCTAGCTCTACCATTCGAGCATACTCCCACTTCTGTTGGTGTGATCAAGATTCTGCAGGAAACACACCAGACTTATGGTATATTCCCTTCTTTGGTCAAGAGTGATCGAGCTTCCTACTTCGTTAAAGCTCAAACTACATTGTCGCATCTACCTTATGCACCGGTTTGGGAATGGTCTAGTGGATCACAGAGCGTGGGTATCATTGAACGTACTATTAAAGAGTTCAACAAGAAGATCCGTCGCTATCTTGCTCATCTAAGTACAGCATTATAACATTTGACCACTATTGGTCGACCACTATTACTGCTGTGACGTCGGAGATTAATTCTTTTCCCCAAGTCAGCGCTCGAGGGTTGAGCCCTCGTGATTTGATTTTCCGTCATCCAGCACAACATCCCATTACTTACAAGCCTATTCCATTACGTATATCATGCGCTGATATCGATGAGATATGGCGTACTCATAGAGAGAAGAGTCGCCAGCAAACTTTGCTGAGCAAAGTTGCACACGTATTAGTGTTAGAGATGATGATATTTCGGTCGGCGACTCTGTCTATGTTTTCAACCCTAAGGCTACTAAGCATCAGCTCCCATTCAGTAAACCATTGATAGTTACCAACATTACTGGTAACTCGGTGACGACGGTGTTGTCCATCATAGTAGCCATTTGAAGAAGCAGCATTAGTCATATGATTATCACTCCTCCTATAGACTTCATTACCACCACATTACAACAGTCTACTGCTTCTGCACTACCAATTCTGTCCACTCCCTCCCAACCCTTTGATGTCGTTGTTATTCGCTTTCAATTGCATCTGGGGGAGGGATGTGCATGTTGTGTTGAACGGAAGGAGACGGTGGAGCATTCTCCTTCTGTGTTTCTCCTTGAAACTAATCAGCCCTCCGAATGAGATGCTGCACTGAGGTAGAATCAGTTATGATTACTCACTATCTTCCACAAAACTTGGACGAGATCGGCGATGCACTCCTCGAGTGAGGAACACACCGGCCTGCGGCCTCGAGCCGAGACTCCCGGCCTGGATTGCGAAGAGCAGCTGAGAGCGTTGGTGAATGGCCGCCATTGGAGATCGTCAAGGCGTATCACGCGGCAACGCAGCAAGCGGAGATCGGAGTTTGATCCTGGCAGTGACTGTTGATTCAGCGTACTTCAGGTAAGAGCTCTAGTCTAGTGGAATATCCCGGAAGCTGTACTCGCCATCGCGGGTCAAGTTTGTAGTCGACCGAGCCCTCCAGGCACAGTCTTCCCGATTACATAAGATATGATGCCGTTCACAACTTCTGCATGTTGCGGTAGCTCAGCGCCCGAGTCATTTAGCACGTCTTAACGATGATGATGATATCACCCCCAGACAGCTACTTAAAATACAACAAAAACGGACTAAAATGAAATCACATTAAGGAATCTGATAGGGACTATTGGTGATGTAAACAGGAGGCAATTAGGCCATAATCTCGTGCAAAGCCGAAGACATGCCGATCAAGGCATCGGCGTAGGCCGTGTACGTATCCATCAGAACTCTCCTCAAGGGACTTCTATCTGAATGGAATACCATCACCGCTGAGGCCATGCCGGATCTTCCACACCTTCAACGTCGAGGAAGCTTGAGGATGAGCTCCTCTGAGGTACAGACCGACGGCAGCAGTCACCGCAAGTGGCGCGGGTCGCTTCGAAGACTGGGACCAGCATTCCACCGATAGCAGAGGGCACCACCGCTGAAGCAGACTGAAATGAAAACACTGATGGTGACGGGTCTGCTTACGGGTGAGCTCCGGTGGATGGACGATGTTCTCCATGATCGCGGCCCCGATCTGTGGGGAGACATCGTAGCCTCTGAAGGCGTCCATCCGCACACTTTCCATCCGGCACTTTCGCGCGCCCCAAAAATACTTTCGATACCCAAAAAGTTCTATTAGTGCCCGAAAAGTTCTTTCACCGCCCCAAAAGTTCTTGCGGTGCCCGAAAAGCTGTTGAGTATCCTAAACCTCGCGATGGGTCGTAAAAGGTCATGTTCCCAGTTCAACGGGGTTGACAGTTCGGTATTTCATCTCGTAATCTCAGTGGTTGTGATCTTCGTCCATGGAGTGCATGGCTGGGAAGTCCATTCTAAAGAAACTCGCCAAGGGAAACGAAGTGATCAGTCGAAGGAAGACATTTCCGTATAGCTATCATATACTGAGCGATCTAGTGGGGGATTGTGATCGAAAGACCCCAGTTAGAACATAGCAGTGTTCGTATACTTCGTTTTCTTCCCAGGCGAATAGGTCCATTCTGACCGGTTCGAATCCCACACCCTGCTTTATCCCTGTGAATGTTGAATTGCTTCTTTGCGGTGCCTCAGTGGCGAGTAAGATGCTGAACTCTCGGCGGTTACCCGCCCCAACAGTTTCGGTTTCGGGTTCGTGTTTGCAGTGTACTATTGAGTTCTATTCCGTGTGATGGCCTTCCACCGTGTGAGTCCCACTTCGCTGGTTAGCCTATAGTGGCGTCAGGTCTTCGGCAATTTGTCTAGGATTCAATATCATATTCCGAAATTTCACCTCATGATTCCACATGATGATTTCATATGATATGCTGAAGTGATGCATTTGCACGCATGCACTCTCAGAGCCAGCACGCGTGCAATGTCTCCTCCCACATACTCGCATTAACACAAGGTATACATTGAGTATGATAAGTGTTAATTACTATTTTGAGCATACTTCCATGGTCGACGGTACGGTGTTTTGATAGGACTGACTCGTGCATGATTACTGCATCTCTGACTTCATGCGCAGCTTCGGTCTTGCATGATCCATTTTCCTCGTTCGAGGAGGCTAAAATTCGGACGCTGCTTCTTTCTCAGCCTCTCGCGAAGTGGAGGGGAGGAGTGCACCTGAAATTCGACACAATGTTTGGCATCATCTTAAATCCTTGGCAATTATTCCTAGCTAACTCTCGCTTAATCGATTGAGACACTCGGCTCGAGGCTTACCGGCTCCTCTTCAGCTTCCTTTTCTTCATCCATGCTCTCCTCGTTGGCTCCGTCGCAGCCTCCTGCGCATATCGAAGTTGGAGACGGTCGGCAAGAAACAGAATGTGCGGCCCAGTTACCTTCCGAGGCACTTTCCACGGCGGGAGAAGTGAGTACTCGTGCAGGGGGTAGTATCTAAAACCGGTTGACGTCTCATGATGAGACTCTCATCCTTCTCTTTCTCTAAAATTCGTGTTTCGGTTAAAGTTTCTCATTTATACTTGTTAAGATTTATATAGTTCCTAGTAGATCCTTACGCGGTATGGAATTTGAGTGACCCGTACACTAAATGGTTGGTGGAATACTATTTTCTTGCTGAGGCAGTTTCTTGTGGTCTCCTTTTTCCACCGGGAGTACAGTACTGCAGTTAGTGTCACATCTTTCTTGGCGCGAGAATGTAGACGCTCAGTTTGTCGCGCAACAGCGGATATCGCATAGCCATGGACTGTCCATGATGGGTATTGTATTCCAACAAAATTCTAGATTGAGGAATTGTATATTCGACTGCTATATCCGTCGGTTTCATTGGATATCTATCATATATTGAATATATTATATTCATTTCGTGAATAGAATGTGTATGATCCTTCGTGATAATTCCCGAACTTCCTAGCGAGTATTTATCACCACGAATCGCCTAGATTAAAGCACGTGTTCAGTAGTACTGAATCAGTACTGAAATGAACTGTCAAACACTTACGATGTGACTTCTCGAGCTGCTCGGCTCAGCATTATCGCTTGCTGTGTCACGTGGCATTCCATGCGCTTCCAAGTCTCTGGCACTGGTCATGCATGGCTCGCTCCATGGGGCCTGGGGACTAGCCAGTGGGGAGTGAGCTGATGTGTCAGTAATGTGGGATTACCACCTACCTCTAGTGTCGCTTCATCCAGGTTCATCTGCGAAGAGCCGAACCTTGCATATCTTGGTGATCGACTCCTCGCAATAGTCGCTCCATAGGACTCGGCAGGTTGGACCTGGAAATGTGAGCCCGCTTCTATCCTTGTTAGCCGGCTTGTAACAGATCAATCGTCAGATAGAGCACTGACTAGAGAGGACCAGTCAGAGAGGATCAGCCAGAGAGGATCAGCCAGTATCGCACCCTCGAGGAGCTGCTTGATCGCGCTTCATTTTGGTTCGAGTCTTGGACACCTGAAAGGTGATTTTATGGGCGATAACACTAGATGTGGGATTTTCGGCGGGATACGATCGTTCGCGTCTTCGTAACTTCCGTTCTTACGTGTTCTAGTCGAGTCTTGGATCTTTCTGGCCCCCTGAGGATACAGCTTACAGCGAGTATGCATAGTTCGTTGATTCTCCATTTCTTTCAGCCTAGCCACATATTCTTCATCTATTTGCAATGCTTTTTTTAGATGAGTGTCTGAGATGAACAGGAGCTGCTACCCGGATGAAGGCCGTCAGGCTTACCTCGGGCGGCCTCTTGGCTTCGGGCCATATGTGAGGAGCTCATTCATTTCGAAGCCCCCGACTGGTGATCCCTCGAGGTATTGGAGTCCGATAGCGTGAATACACGGTGGTGATCTTCCTTGATAGCAGGTACAAGAGAAGCCATCATGCCGCTTCACCCAGAAGATGTTTTGTACTACTGCCTTGTACTCGGTGAAGTCGCTCCAATCACGACACGGTAGCCCATGGAGCCGATTGTAGTACTGTGCAACGATTTCGTCAAGCTTTTCTTGAGTGGGCACCACTTCTGCAAGGCTCGCACTGGCAACCAGGTAGTTTTCCTCGGAGTCGTCGGTGTAAATAGTCTCCTTCTGCCCAGGTGCCGCACGCAGAACCCGATCGGCCCACTTCGCGGCCTCCGTTGCACTCTGTGAATTGATAGATGGAGATCCGCCAGTGTATGCCGCCGCTTCGTCTTGGCAATATTCTTCCATCTCACGTAATAACCCCGGGAGGCTTGCCATGTTGGCGATACCACCTACGAGGAATTAACAGTATGCACGTGAAGCTCATTTGATAGGATTCGCGAGTTCGCGTAGTGCGTGCGGGAAAATATAGGAAACATAATGTCACTATTAATCATACCACTAGGACGAAGATATGATTAATGTCATTAACCATATCTTCATCCTAGTGGTATGATTATCGTATCCCAGATATCATACAGTATGATCTTTAATTTAATGATCATACTGCATGATATCTGGGATATCATGATGATACGATGATGATGGTATGCTTCATAGCATCATATTTCATGCATCTAGTTTCATGTTCCCAGTGTAGTGCGCAAGTACTGTATAATACTTGCGCTGTTGCTGAGAATGAATGATTTCATCTATAAACGTGAACTCTTAATGTTTTTTTGAAAAGATGGTCGTCGCTCACCATTGAAAAACTTAGTAGGATGATTGATATTCCTTTCAGGTGTCATATTCGTTAAGAGTGACCCTCCCTCCCTCTGACACACCTCTCTTGATCCCACTATTTTTTCCTTCTATTGCACAGCTATGACGAGGTATACTCGGCGATAATCCTGCACATCCTTGGTACCAATAAGCTTTCCCGCATAACCATTGCTTGCGGAAGTACTCGGCCAAGGTAGGATAGAGCTGGTGCCACTTATGGAAGAACATTCTGGCCCCTTGAGCGAACACGTCGTCGGTCGGTGCTCTCTGTAGGGCTCTAATGTCGTCTCGGAATTCGGCACGGCGTCCCTCTACGGCTTCCTTAGAGTTCTCCGTCTCCTTTGAGATATACTGCGGCAGGTTCTCCTTGACCTTCCGATCCATGTGAACCCAGCAAAATAGGCGTATTTTTGTCGGAGCATTGGCAGCGACATCGGGCCAGCGGAAGCTACCATCGAGTCCCGTGTGCGTGAAGTCTCCGAGTACCTGTAAAACTCCATGTTCCTCATAGTGACTACCATGACTTCTGATGATACTACCATGACTACTGATGATACTACCATGACTAGTGATGCTACTAAGACTATGACCACTGATGCTACTAATACCGTGACTGCTGATGCTACTAATACTATGACTGCTGATGCTACAACGATGACTACTGATGCCACTAATACTATGACTACTGATGCTACTAATACTATGACTACTGATGCTACTACCATGACTACTGATGCTACTAATACTATGACTACTGATGCTACTAATACTATGACTACTGATGCTACTACCATGACTACTGATGCTACTAATACTATGACTACTGATGCTACTAATACTATGACTACTGATGCTACTGATACTATGACTACTGATGCTACTGATACTACGACTACTGATGCTACTAATACTATGACTACTGATGCTACTAATACTATGACTACTGATGCTACTAATACTATGACTACTGATGCTACAACGATGACTACTGATGCTACTACCATGACTACTGATGCTACTGATACTATGACTACTGACGCTACTAATACTATGACTACTGATGCTACTAATACTATGACTACCGATGCTACTACCATGACTACTGATGCTACTAATACTATGACTACTGATGCTACTAATACTATGACTACTGCTGCCCCTAATACTATGACTACTGCTGCCCCTAATACTATGACTATTGATGCTACTGATACTATGACTACTGATGCTACAACGATGACTACTGATGCTACTACCATGACTACTGATGCTACTAATGCTATGACTACTGATGCTACAACGATGACTACTGCTGCCACTAATACTATGACAATTGATGCTACTACCATGACTACTGATGCTACTACCATGACTACTGATGCTACTACCATGACTACTGATGCTACTAATACTATGACTACTGATGCTACTACCATGACTACTGATGCTACTAATACTATGACTACTGATGCTACTAATACTATGACTACTGATGCTACTGATACTACGACTACTGATGCTACTTATACTATGACTACTGATGCTACTGATACTATGACTACCGATGCTACTATGACTACTGATGCTACTAATACTATGACTACTGATGCTACTAATACTATGACTACTGACGCTACTAATACTATGACTACTGATGCTACTAATACTATGACTACTGATGCTACTAATACTATGACTACTGATGCTACTAATACTATGACCACTGATGCTACTAATACTATGACTACTGATGCTACAACGATGGCTACTGATGCTACTACCATGACTAGTGATGCTACTTATACTATGACCACTGATGCTACAACGATGACTACTGCTGCCACTAATACTATGACAATTGATGCTACTACCATGACTACTGATGCTACTACTATGACTACTGATGCTACTACCATGACTACTGATGCTACTAATACTATGACTACTGATGCTACTACCATGACTACTGATGCTGCTACCATGACTATTGATGCTACTAATACTATGACTACTGATGCTACTAATACTATGACTACTGATGCTACAACGATGGCTACTGATGCTACTACCATGACTAGTGATGCTACTAGTACTATGACCACTGATGCTACAACGATGACTACTGCTGCCACTAATACTATGACAATTGATGCTACTACCATGACTACTGATGCTACTACCATGACTACTGATGCTACTACCATGACTACTGATGCTACTAATACTATGACTACTGATGCTACTACCATGACTACTGATGCTACTAATACTATGACTACTGATGCTACTAATACTATGACTACCGATGCTACTATGACTACTGATGCTACTAATACTATGACTACTGATGCTACTAATACTATGACTACTGATGCTACTAATACTATGACTACTGGTGCTACTGATACTACGACTACTGCTGCTGCCTGAGGGAGGAGTCAGTAATTACTACCTGTGCAAATCCATTGCTAATCGCATCGGCACTATCCGCTACTAGTATCTTCGGATCGTGCACAATCGCGGCGCCTCTGACCTCTGATAGCCTCTCGCATTGATTTTTTAACTGACTGTATCATCCGAGCAATACTCTCCCCTGTCTCAGTTTCGGTAATACCAATCGATATCAACCGGAAATGACCGTCTACCAGAGCACCATACAAGACCGTTGGCTGACCCTTCCACGAAACGTGGTGAGTATGATCACAACTGACTATCGGGGCCGTTGCATAAGTCTCCAATAGATACGGCGTTGAGAGATGGATCTCTAGCCCCCACTTGGGATCATAGGAGTAATGGATGCAGAAGGCCTCGTTGGGATCATCAGGTATAGATGACTTTTTCGGTACAGTAGCGAGCAATGTCTGCCCGTGACGCACCAGGAGGAGGCCTGGAATCGGCAGCATGAAGTCGGTTGCGGGTTTGATACAGCCTGTTGTTTATACACTTCCGCGGATTCTCTATGCCTTCGAGTACCCCCCGCTTCCTCAGTACTCAGCCTTCGAAACATCGATAACCTACTTAGTTGTGAGTGAATGTTTCCGGGAACCAATAATACCCCGTCGCCAAGGTTGAGTGGTGGAACGCAAGACGGCATGTCTTCGAGACATCGATAACCTACTGAGTTGTGAGTGAATGCTTCCGAGAACTAATAATACCCCGTCGCCAATGTTGAGTGGTGGAACGCAAGACGGCATGTCTTCGAGACATCGATAACCTACTTAGTTGTGAGTGAATGCTTCCGAGAACTAATAATACCCCGTCGCCAATGTTGAGTGGTGGAACGCAAGACGGCATGTCTTCGAGACATCGATAACCTACTTAGTTGTGAGTGAATGCTTCCGAGAACTAATAATACCCCGTCGCCAAGGTTGAGTGGTGGAACGCAAGACGGCATGTCTTCGAGACATCGATAACCTACTTAGTTGTGAGTGAATGCTTCCGAGAACTAATAATACCCCGTCGCCAATGTTGAGTGGTGTAACGCAAGACGGCATGTCTTCGAGACATCGATAACCTACTTAGTTGCAAGTGAGTGCTTGCGAGAACCAATAATACCCCGTCGCCAAGGTTGAGTGGTGGAACGCAAGACGGCATGTCCTCGAGACATCGATAACCTACTTAGCTGTGAGTGATTACTCCCGAGAACTAATAATACCCCGTCGCCAAGATTGAGTACTGGAACGCGAGACGGCATGCCTTCGAAACATCGATAACCTACTTAGTTGTGAGTGAATGCTTCCGAGAACTAATAATACCCCGTCGCCAAGGTTGAGTGGTGGAACGCAAGACGGCATGTCCTCGAGACATCGATAACCTACTTAGCTGTGAGTGATTACTCCCGAGAACTAATAATACCCCGTCGCCAAGATTGAGTACTGGAACGCGAGACGGCATGCCTTCGAGACATCGATAACCTACTTAGCTTAGTTGTGAGTGAATGCTTCCGAGAACTAATAATACCCCGTCGCCAATGTTGAGTGGTGGAACGCAAGACGGCATGCCTTCGAGACATCGATAACCTACTTAGTTGCAAGTGAGTGCTTGCGAGAACCAATAATACCCCGTCGCCAAGGTTGAGTGGTGGAACGCAAGACGGCATGTCTTCGAGACATCGATAACCTACTTAGTTGTGAGTGAATGCTTCCGAGAACTAATAATACCCCGTCGCCAATGTTGAGTGGTGGAACGCAAGACGGCATGCCTTCGAAACATCGATAACCTACTTAGTTGCAAGTGAGTGCTTGCGAGAACCAATCGTATCCTGTCGCCAAGGTTGAGTACTGGAACGCAAGACGGCATGTCTTCGAGACATCCATAACCTACTTAGTTGTGAGTGAATGCTTCCGAGAACTAATAATACCCCGTCGCCAATGTTGAGTGGTGTAACGCAAGACGGCGCGCCTTCGAGACATCGATAACCTACTTAGTTGCAAGTGAGTGCTTGCGAGAACTGATAATACCCCGTCGCCAAGGTTGAGTGGTGGAACGCAAGACGGCATGTCTTCGAGACATCGATAACCTACTGAGTTGTGAGTGAATGCTTCCGAGAACTAATAATACCCCGTCGCCAAGATTGAGTACTGGAACGCGAGACGGCATGCCTTCGAGACATCGATAACCTACTTAGTTGTGAGTGAATGCTTCCGAGAACTAATAATACCCCGTCGCCAAGATTGAGTACTGGAACGCGAGACGGCATGCCTTCGAGACATCGATAACCTACTTAGTTGTGAGTGAATGTTTCCGAGAACCAATAATACCCCGTCGCCAAGGTTGAGTGGTGGAACGCAAGACGGCATGTCTTCGAGACATCGATAACCTACTGAGTTGTGAGTGAATGCTTCCGAGAACTAATAATACCCCGTCGCCAATGTTGAGCGGTGTAACGCAAGACGGCATGTCTTCGAGACATCCATAACCTACTTAGTTGTGAGTGAATGCTTCCGAGAACTAATAATACCCCGTCGCCAATGTTGAGTGGTGTAACGCAAGACGGCATGTCTTCGAGACATCGATAACCTACTTAGTTGCAAGTGAGTGCTTGCGAGAACTGATAATACCCCGTCGCCAAGGTTGAGTGGTGGAACGCAAGACGGCATGTCCTCGAGACATCGATAACCTACTTAGCTGTGAGTGATTACTCCCGAGAACTAATAATACCCCGTCGCCAAGATTGAGTACTGGAACGCGAGACGGCATGCCTTCGAAACATCGATAACCTACTTAGTTGTGAGTGATTACTCCCGAGAACTAATAATACCCCGTCGCCAAGGTTGAGTGGTGGAACGCAAGACGGCATGTCCTCGAGACATCGATAACCTACTTAGTTGTGAGTGATTACTCCCGAGAACTAATAATACCCCGTCGCCAAGATTGAGTGGTGGAACGCAAGACGGCATGCCTTCGAAACATCGATAACCTACTTAGTTGTGAGTGAATGCTTCCGAGAACTAATAATACCCCGTCGCCAAGATTGAGTACTGGAACGCGAGACGGCATGCCTTCGAAACATCGATAACCATGCCTTCGAAACATCGATAACCTACTTAGTTGCAAGTGAGTGCTTCCGAGAACTAATAATACCCCGTCGCCAAGGTTGAGTGGTGGAACGCAAGACGGCATGTCTTCGAGACATCGATAACCTACTTAGTTGTGAGTGAATGCTTCCGAGAACTAATAATACCCCGTCGCCAATGTTGAGTGGTGGAACGCAAGACGGCATGTCTTCGAGACATCGATAACCTACTGAGTTGTGAGTGAATGCTTCCGAGAACTAATAATACCCCGTCGCCAAGGTTGAGTGGTGGAACGCAAGACGGCATGTCTTCGAGACATCGATAACCTACTTAGTTGTGAGTGAATGCTTCCGAGAACTAATAATACCCCGTCGCCAAGATTGAGTGGTGGAACGCGAGACGGCATGCCTTCGAGACATCGATAACCTACTTAGTTGTGAGTGAATGTTTCCGGGAACCAATAATACCCCGTCGCCAAGGTTGAGTGGTGGAACGCAAGACGGCATGTCTTCGAGACATCGATAACCTACTGAGTTGTGAGTGAATGCTTCCGAGAACTAATAATACCCCGTCGCCAATGTTGAGCGGTGTAACGCAAGACGGCATGTCTTCGAGACATCCATAACCTACTTAGTTGTGAGTGAATGCTTCCGAGAACTAATAATACCCCGTCGCCAATGTTGAGTGGTGTAACGCAAGACGGCATGTCTTCGAGACATCGATAACCTACTTAGTTGCAAGTGAGTGCTTGCGAGAACTGATAATACCCCGTCGCCAAGGTTGAGTGGTGGAACGCAAGACGGCATGTCCTCGAGACATCGATAACCTACTTAGCTGTGAGTGATTACTCCCGAGAACTAATAATACCCCGTCGCCAAGATTGAGTACTGGAACGCGAGACGGCATGCCTTCGAAACATCGATAACCTACTTAGTTGTGAGTGATTACTCCCGAGAACTAATAATACCCCGTCGCCAAGGTTGAGTGGTGGAACGCAAGACGGCATGTCCTCGAGACATCGATAACCTACTTAGCTGTGAGTGATTACTCCCGAGAACTAATAATACCCCGTCGCCAAGATTGAGTACTGGAACGCGAGACGGCATGCCTTCGAAACATCGATAACCTACTTAGACTTAGTTGTGAGTGAATGCTTCCGAGAACTAATAATACCCCGTCGCCAATGTTGAGTGGTGTAACGCAAGACGGCGCGCCTTCGAGACATCGATAACCTACTCAGTTGCAAGTGAGTGCTTGCGAGAACCAATCGTATCCTCTCGCCAAGGTTGAGTACTGGAACGCAAGACGGCATGTCTTCGAGACATCCATAACCTACTTAGTTGTGAGTGAATGCTTCCGAGAACTAATAATACCCCGTCGCCAATGTTGAGTGGTGGAACGCAAGACGGCATGCCTTCGAAACATCGATAACCTACTTAGTTGCAAGTGAGTGCTTGCGAGAACCAATCGTATCCTGTCGCCAAGGTTGAGTACTGGAACGCAAGACGGCATGTCTTCGAGACATCCATAACCTACTTAGTTGTGAGTGAATGCTTCCGAGAACTAATAATACCCCGTCGCCAATGTTGAGTGGTGTAACGCAAGACGGCATGCCTTCGAGACATCGATAACCTACTTAGTTGTAAGTGAGTGCTTGCGAGAACTAATAATACCCCGTCGCCAAGGTTGAGTGGTGGAACGCAAGACGGCATGTCTTCGAGACATCGATAACCTACTTAGTTGTGAGTGAATGCTTCCGAGAACTAATAATACCCCGTCGCCAAGGTTGAGTGGTGGAACGCAAGACGGCATGCCTTCGAGACATCGATAACCTACTTAGTTGTGAGTGAATGCTTCCGAGAACTAATAATACCCCGTCGCCAAGGTTGAGTGGTGGAACGCAAGACGGCATGTCTTCGAGACATCGATAACCTACTTAGTTGTGAGTGATTACTCCCGAGAACTAATAATACCCCGTCGCCAAGATTGAGTACTGGAACGCGAGACGGCATGTCTTCGAGACATCGATAACCTACTTAGTTGTGAGTGAATGCTTCCGAGAACTAATAATACCCCGTCGCCAATGTTGAGTGGTGGAACGCAAGACGGCATGTCTTCGAGACATCGATAACCTACTTAGTTGTGAGTGAATGCTTCCGAGAACTAATAATACCCCGTCGCCAAGGTTGAGTGGTGGAACGCAAGACGGCATGTCTTCGAGACATCGATAACCTACTTAGTTGTGAGTGAATGCTTCCGAGAACTAATAATACCCCGTCGCCAAGGTTGAGTGGTGGAACGCAAGACGGCATGCCTTCGAGACATCGATAACCTACTTAGTTGTGAGTGAATGCTTCCGAGAACTAATAATACCCCGTCGCCAAGGTTGAGTGGTGGAACGCAAGACGGCATGTCTTCGAGACATCGATAACCTACTTAGTTGTGAGTGAATGCTTCCGAGAACTAATAATACCCCGTCGCCAAGGTTGAGTGGTGGAACGCAAGACGGCATGTCTTCGAGACATCGATAACCTACTTAGTTGTGAGTGAATGCTTCCGAGAACTAATAATACCCCGTCGCCAATGTTGAGTGGTGGAACGCAAGACGGCATGCCTTCGAGACATCGATAACCTACTTAGTTGTGAGTGAATGCTTCCGAGAACTAATAATACCCCGTCGCCAAGGTTGAGTGGTGGAACGCAAGACGGCATGTCTTCGAGACATCGATAACCTACTTAGTTGTGAGTGAATGCTTCCGAGAACTAATAATACCCCGTCGCCAATGTTGAGTGGTGGAACGCAAGACGGCATGCCTTCGAGACATCGATAACCTACTTAGTTGTGAGTGAATGCTTCCGAGAACTAATAATACCCCGTCGCCAAGGTTGAGTGGTGGAACGCAAGACGGCATGTCTTCGAGACATCGATAACCTACTTAGTTGTGAGTGAATGCTTGCGAGAACTAATAATACCCCGTCGCCAAGGTTGAGTGGTGGAACGCAAGACGGCATGTCTTCGAGACATCGATAACCTACTTAGTTGTGAGTGAATGCTTCCGAGAACTAATAATACCCCGTCGCCAATGTTGAGTGGTGGAACGCAAGACGGCATGTCTTCGAGACATCGATAACCTACTTAGTTGTGAGTGAATGCTTCCGAGAACTAATAATACCCCGTCGCCAAGGTTGAGTGGTGGAACGCAAGACGGCATGCCTTCGAGACATCGATAACCTACTTAGTTGTGAGTGAATGCTTCCGAGAACTAATAATACCCCGTCGCCAAGGTTGAGTGGTGGAACGCAAGACGGCATGTCTTCGAGACATCGATAACCTACTTAGTTGTGAGTGAATGCTTCCGAGAACTAATAATACCCCGTCGCCAATGTTGAGTGGTGGAACGCAAGACGGCATGTCTTCGAGACATCGATAACCTACTTAGTTGTGAGTGAATGCTTCCGAGAACTAATAATACCCCGTCGCCAAGGTTGAGTGGTGGAACGCAAGACGGCATGTCTTCGAGACATCGATAACCTACTTAGTTGTGAGTGAATGCTTCCGAGAACTAATAATACCCCGTCGCCAATGTTGAGTGGTGGAACGCAAGACGGCATGTCTTCGAGACATCGATAACCTACTTAGTTGTGAGTGAATGCTTCCGAGAACTAATAATACCCCGTCGCCAAGGTTGAGTGGTGGAACGCAAGACGGCATGTCTTCGAGACATCGATAACCTACTTAGTTGTGAGTGAATGCTTCCGAGAACTAATAATACCCCGTCGCCAAGGTTGAGTGGTGGAACGCAAGACGGCATGTCTTCGAGACATCGATAACCTACTGAGTTGTGAGTGAATGCTTCCGAGAACTAATAATACCCCGTCGCCAAGGTTGAGTGGTGGAACGCAAGACGGCATGTCTTCGAGACATCGATAACCTACTTAGTTGTGAGTGAATGCTTCCGAGAACTAATAATACCCCGTCGCCAAGGTTGAGTGGTGGAACGCAAGACGGCATGCCTTCGAGACATCGATAACCTACTTAGTTGTGAGTGAATGCTTCCGAGAACTAATAATACCCCGTCGCCAAGGTTGAGTGGTGAAACGCAAGACGGCATGCCTTCGAGACATCGATAACCTACTTAGACTTAGTTGTGAGTGAATGCTTCCGAGAACTAATAATACCCCGTCGCCATATCTCTGTGTCGTGTTGCCAGGAATATTACTTTGTGCTTGCGCGTAGCACTCGTTATCGACCCTCACGTCAGTGAACTTAGTGGATAGTGCGTTGCACTTGTAAGTCCTATCTCCTATGCTTTGACCTAAATCCCTGACACTCTGGTCATATTCGGTGGTGCACAACCACCACGGCATTATCTCTGTGTCGTGTTGCTAGGAATATTACTTTGTGCTTCTTTGACCTAAATTCCTGACGGTCTGATCGTATTAGGTGGTGCCCAACCACCACGGCATTATCTCTGTGTCGTGTTGCCAGGAATATTACTTCGTGCTTGCGCGTAGCACTCGTTCTCGACCCTCACGTCAGTGAACTTAGTGGAAAGTGCGTTGCACTTGTAAGTCCTATCTCCTATGCTTTGACCTAAATCCCCGACACTCTGGTCATATTCGGTGGTGCACAACCACCACGGCATTATCTCTGTGTCGTGTTGCTAGGAATATTACTTCGCGCTTGCGCGTAGCACTCGTTATCGACCCTCACGTCAGTGAACTTAGTGGATAGTGCGTTGCACTTGTAAGTCCTATCTCCTATGCTTTGACCTAAATCCCCGACAGTCTGGTCGTATTAGGTGGTGCCCAACCACCACGGCATTATCTCTGTGTCGTGTTGCCAGGAATATTACTCCACGCTTGCGCGTAGCACTCGTTATCGACCCTCACGTCAGTGAGCTTAGTGGATAGTGCGATGCACTTGTAAGAGCTATCTCCTGTGCTTTGACCTAAATTCCTGACGGTCTGGTCATATTCGGTGGTGCAAAACCACCACGGCATTATCTCTGTGTCGTGTTGCCAGGAATATTACTTCGTGCTTGCGCGTAGCACTCGTTATCGACCCTCACGTCAGTGAACTTAGTGGAAAGTGCGTTGCACTTGTAAGTCCTATCTCGTATGCTTTGACATAAATCCCTGACACTCTGGTCATATTCGGTGGTGCACAACCACCACGGCATTATCTCTGTGTCGTGTTGCTAGGAATATTACTTCGTGCTTGCGCGTAGCACTCGTTATCGACCCTCACGTCAATGAACTTAGTGGATAGTGCGTTGCACTTGTAAGTCCTATCTCCTATGCTTTGACCTAAATCCCTGACACTCTGGTCATATTCGGTGGTGCACAACCACCACGGCATTATCTCTGTGCCGTGTTGCCAGGAATATCACTTCGTGCTTGCGCGTAGCACTCGTTCTCGACCCTCACGTCAGTGAACTTAGTGGAAAGTGCGTTGCACTTGTTAGTCCTATCTCCTATGCTTTGACCTAAATCCCCGACACTCTGGTCATATTAGGTGGTGCACAACCACCACGGCATTATCTCTGTGTCGTGTTGGTAGGAATATTACTTTGTGCTTGCGCGTAGCACTCGTTATCGACCCTCACGTCAGTGAACTTAGTGGATAGTGCGTTGCACTTGTAAGTCCTATCTCCTATGCTTTGACCTAAATCCCTGACACTCTGGTCATATTCGGTGGTGCACAACCACCACGGCATTATCTCTGTGTCGTGTTGCTAGGAATATTACTTCACGCTTGCGCGTAGCACTCGTTATCGACCCTCACGTCAGTGAACTTAGTGGATAGTGCGATGCACTTGTAAGAGCTATCTCCTGTGCTTTGACCTAAATTCCTGACGGTCTGGTCGTATTAGGTGGTGCACAACCACCACGGCATTATCTCTATGTCGTGTTGGTAGGAATATTACTTTGTGCTTGCGCGTTGCACTCGTTATCGACCCTCACGTCAGTGAACTTAGTGGATAGTGCGTTGCACTTGTAAGTCCTATCTCCTATGCTTTGACCTAAATCCCTGACACTCTGGTCATATTCGGTGGTGCACAACCACCACGGCATTATCTCTGTGTCGTGTTGCTAGGAATATTACTTCGTGCTTGCGCGTAGCACTCGTTATCGACCCTCACGTCAGTGAACTTAGTGGATAGTGCGTTGCACTTGTAAGTCCTATCTCCTATGCTTTGACCTAAATCCCCGACACTCTGGTCGTATTAGGTGGTGCCCAACCACCACGGCATTATCTCTGTGTCGTGTTGGTAGGAATATTACTTTGTGCTTGCGCGTAGCACTCGTTATCGACCCTCACGTCAGTGAACTTAGTGGATAGTGCGTTGCACTTGTAAGTCCTATCTCCTGTGCTTTGACCTAAATCCCTGACACTCTGGTCATATTCGGTGGTGCACAACCACCACGGCATTATCTCTGTGTCGTGTTGCTAGGAATATTACTTCGTGCTTGCGCGTAGCACTCGTTATCGACCCTCACGTCAGTGAACTTAGTGGATAGTGCGATGCACTTGTAAGAGCTATCTCCTGTGCTTTGACCTAAATTCCTGACGGTCTGGTCGTATTAGGTGGTGCACAACCACCACGGCATTATCTCTGTGTCGTGTTGGTAGGAATATTACTTTGTGCTTGCGCGTAGCACTCGTTATCGACCCTCACGTCAGTGAACTTAGTGGATAGTGCGTTGCACTTGTAAGTCCTATCTCCTATGCTTTGACCTAAATCCCTGACACTCTGGTCATATTCGGTGGTGCAAAACCACCACGGCATTATCTCTGTGTCGTGTTGCTAGGAATATTACTTTGTGCTTCTTTGACCTAAATTCCTGACGGTCTGGTCGTATTAGGTGGTGCCCAACTACCACGGCATTATCTCTGTGTCGTGTTGCTAGGAATATTACTTCACGCTTGCGCGTAGCACTCGTTATCGACCCTCACGTCAGTGAACTTAGTGGATAGTGCGTTGCACTTGTAAGTCCTATCTCCTATGCTTTGACCTAAATCCCTGACACTCTGGTCATATTCGGTGGTGCACAACCACCACGGCATTATCTCTGTGTCGTGTTGCTAGGAATATTACTTCACGCTTGCGCGTAGCACTCGTTATCGACCCTCACGTCAGTGAACTTAGTGGATAGTGCGATGCACTTGTAAGAGCTATCTCCTGTGCTTTGACCTAAATTCCTGACGGTCTGAACGTATTAGGTGGTGCACAACCACCACGGCATTATCTCTGTGTCATGTTGCTAGGAATATTACTTTGTGCTTGCGCGTAGCACTCGTTATCGACCCTCACGTCAGTGAACTTAGTGGATAGTGCGTTGCACTTGTAAGTCCTATCTCCTATGCTTTGACCTAAATCCCTGACACTCTGGTCATATTCGGTGGTGCACAACCACCACGGCATTATCTCTGTGTCGTGTTGCTAGGAATATTACTTCGTGCTTGCGCGTAGCACTCGTTATCGACCCTCACGTCAGTGAACTTAGTGGATAGTGCGTTGCACTTGTAAGTCCTATCTCCTATGCTTTGACCTAAATCCCCGACACTCTGGTCGTACTAGGTGGTGCGCAACCACCACGGCATTATCTCTGTGTCGTGTTGCCAGGAATATTACTTCACGCTTGCGCGTAGCACTCGTTATCGACCCTCACGTCAGTGAACTTAGTGGATAGTGCGTTGCACTTGTAAGTCCTATCTCCTATGCTTTGACCTAAATCCCTGACACTCTGGTCATATTCGGTGGTGCACAACCACCACGGCATTATCTCTGTGTCGTGTTGCCAGGAATATTACTTCACGCTTGCGCGTAGCACTCGTTATCGACCCTCACGTCAGTGAACTTAGTGGATAGTGCGATGCACTTGTAAGAGCTATCTCCTGTGCTTTGACCTAAATTCCTGACGGTCTGGTCGTATTAGGTGGTGCCCAACTACCACGGCATTATCTCTGTGTCGTGTTGCCAGGAATATTACTTTGTGCTTCTTTGACCTAAATCCCTGACACTCTGGTCATATTCGGTGGTGCACAACCACCACGGCATTATCTCTGTGCCGTGTTGCCAGGAATATTACTTCACGCTTGCGCGTAGCACTCGTTATCGACCCTCACGTCAGTGAACTTAGTGGATAGTGCGCTGCACTTGTAAGAGCTATCTCCTGTGCTTTGACCTAAATTCCTGACGGTCTGGTCGTATTAGGTGGTGCCCAACCACCACGGCATTATCTCTGTGTCGTGTTGCCAGGAATATTACTTTGTGCTTGCGCGTAGCACTCGTTATCGACCCTCACGTCAGTGAACTTAGTGGATAGTGCGTTGCACTTGTAAGTCCTATCTCCTATGCTTTGACCTAAATCCCTGACACTCTGGTCATATTCGGTGGTGCACAACCACCACGGCATTATCTCTGTGTCGTGTTGCTAGGAATATTACTTCACGCTTGCGCGTAGCACTCGTTATCGACCCTCACGTCAGTGAACTTAGTGGATAGTGCGATGCACTTGTAAGAGCTATCTCCTGTGCTTTGACCTAAATTCCTGACGGTCTGGTCGTATTAGGTGGTGCACAACCACCACGGCATTATCTCTGTGTCGTGTTGGTAGGAATATTACTTTGTGCTTGCGCGTAGCACTCGTTATCGACCCTCACGTCAGTGAACTTAGTGGATAGTGCGTTGCACTTGTAAGTCCTTTCTCCTATGCTTTGACCTAAATCCCTGACACTCTGAAGACCCGAGGGAAGAATTCGCTCGAGGGAGCCTTTTGCTGCGGGGTGCGCTCAAAAGGGCGTGGTTATCTGAGAAAAGACGGTATGATGGTCAAGAGATTCGTATGTCAATATTACAGCATGAAAGGATGGAAACAATGCAGCCACTCGGGAACCATCATCCGTCGCCCTGACGGGCGCTACGAGGTTGAAGTTCAGGCCGGCACCCATGCTCCTCATGAGCGCGATGCCGATTCCACGGCGACCCGAGCGCCGCCGACCTCTGTGGAGGTCCTCCGCGAAATCGATAAGTTCGTGGACAGTAATGCAAAACCTAAGAGAATACAACGAGCACTCCGGAAGAGAGGGTTGCTGAAGGGTATCAAGAACCCGCGTAAGTGTATCAACAACAGGCTCTACCAAACTCGAAACCGTTTGAATGCTTCGAACTCGAGGCCGCCACCAGGAGCGTCGAGAGCGGACATCACTGCCTACTGCGAGGAGAAAACTACCATACCGGAGTGCCCCGACGAAGCCTACTGTATTCATCATAGTTTTGATCCAGACCGTGGCCTCGAGATCCACATTTCAACCCCCTCACTAATAGAGAGGTATGCGACAGCGGAAGTCGTAAGCTGTGATTACACTCACAATGTGGCATGGAAAGGACAGCCGACGATCTTGTATGGGGCTCTGATGGATGGTCATTTTAGAGTCATATCCATTGGGATTACTGAAAAAGAAACGGCGGGAACTATAAAGCGCATGATTGAATCAGTGCGGGAGCAGTGTGACAGCTTATCGGAGATTAGGGGTATCAGTATCAAGCATCAACCTAAAGTTCTGGTTGCCGATAGTGCAGATTCTATTACAAATGGTTTCACCGAGGTGAGTATGCGGCTTATTCCACGTAGGATCCCTAGCGATTGCAATATCAGTAGCAGTATTAGTAGTACAAGCAGTACTAGTAGTATTAGAAGTATCAGTAGTACTAGTAGTATTAGCAGTATCAGTAGTATTAGCAGTATCAGTAGTACTAGTAGTATTAGTAGTATCAGTAGTATCAGTAGTATCAGTAGTACTAGTCGTATTAGAAGTATCGGTAGAATTAGCAGTATCAGTAGTACTAGTAGTATCAGCAGTATCAGTAGTATTAGCAGTATCAGTAGTACTAGTAGTATTAGCAGTATCAGTAGCATCAGTAGTATCAGTAGTACTAGTCGTATTAGAAGAATCGGTAGAATTAGCAGTATCAGTAGTACTAGTAGTACTAGTAGTATCAGCAGTATCAGTAGTACTAGTAGTATTAGCAGTATCAGTAGTACTAGTAGTATTAGCAGTATCAGTAGTATCAGTAGTACTAGAAGTATTAGCAGTATCAGTAATACTAGTAGTATCAGTAGCACTAGTAGTATTAGCAGTGTCAGTAGTATCAGTAGCACTAGTAGTATTAGCGGTATCAGTAGTATCAGTAGTACTAGTAGTATTAGCAGTATCAGTAGTAACAGTAGCACTAGTAGTATTAGCAGTATCAGTAGTATCAGTAGTACTAGTAGTATTAGCAGTATCAGTAATACTAGTAGTATCAGTAGCACTAGTAGTATTAGCAGTGTCAGTAGTATCAGTAGCACTAGTAGTATTAGCGGTATCAGTAGTATCAGTAGTACTAGTAGTATTAGCAGTATCAGTAGTAACAGTAGCACTAGTAGTATTAGCGGTATCAGTAGTATCAGTAGTACTAGTAGTATTAGCAGTATCAGTAGTACTAGTAGTATTAGCAGTATCAGTAGTATCAGTAGTACTAGAAGTATTAGCGGTATCAGTAATACTAGTAGTATCAGTAGCACTAGTAGTATTAGCAGTGTCAGTAGTATCAGTAGCACTAGTAGTATTAGCGGTATCAGTAGTAACAGTAGCACTAGTAGTATTAGCGGTATCAGTAGTATCAGTAGCACTAGTAGTATTAGCAGTATCAGTAGTATCAGTAGCACTAGTAGTATTAGCAGTATCAGTAGTATCAGTAGCACTAGTAGTATTAGCGGTATCAGTAGTATCAGTAGTACTAGTAGTATTAGCAGTATCAGTAGTATCAGTAGTACTAGTAGTATTAGCAGTATCAGTAGTATCAGTAGTACTAGTAGTATTAGCAGTATCAGTAGTATCAGTAGTACTAGTAGTATTAGCAGTATCAGTAGTACTAGTAGTATTAGCAGTATCAGTAGTATCAGTAGCAGTGATAATATTAGTAGTACGCATAAGTAGTACTAGTGCGTAGCAGTAGAAGTATCAGTAGTAAAGAAAAAGTGTTGAATTAAATGTTGAACATTCTTTTGCGGGTATTTGGGAATTTCACGCACGTGGGACTAGACAAGAACCTCCAGTGGCCCCATACTACGAGCGAATCACCAGAGCGCATCCGTTTATTCTGCTGGGTCCATATGGATCGGAAAGTCCGGGAGAATTTACCGCAGTATATCTCTAAGGAGACGGAAATATCTGAAGATGATTCCGATAAATTACGGGCGGAGTTCCGAGACGATATCCGTGTGCTACAGCGAGCCCCAACGGACGACATATTCGCTGAAGGGGCAAGGCTGTTTGACAGTAAATGGAAGCAGACCCATCCGGAGTTGGCCAAGTATTTCCGCAAGCAGTGGCTGTGCGGTAAGGCCTAATGGTATCAAGGATGTGGAGGACTGTCGCCTAGTGTTCCACGACACAGCTGTGCGGTGGAGGGGAAAAATAGTGGTGTCAAAGGAGGTAAGTAGGGTAACTCCGAAATTCACAAGTCAATAATACACCATTCATAAATTCACTGCCAAAAAATTCCTAATGCAAAAAATTCACTGATCAAAACTCAGAATTCAAAAATTCAACGTTCAACAATTCCTTAGGCAAAAATCTATTGTTCAAAAATTCACTAGTCGAAAATTCACAAGTCAACAATCCACCATTCAAAAATTCCCTACGCGAAAATTAACTAGTCAAAAATTCACTAGTCGAAAATTCACCATCTGAAAATTCCTGATGCAAAAATTCACAAGTCAATAATCCACCGTCCAACAATTCCCTAGGCAAAAATTCACTAGTCGAAAATTCACCATTCAAAAATTCCCTAGGCGAAAATTCACTAGTCGAAAATTCCCCAATCACAAATTCCTGATGCAAAAATTCACAATCAAAAAAAATTACTAATGGAGCGTGAATCAAGATGTAACACCTTCTAGGTGATATTGCTAACACTGCGTGCCTCCCCGGCCTACTCAGAGGATGGAAGAATATTGCCAAGATGGAAGCGGCTGAGGAGCACACAGCAGGTTCCCCGCCAATCAGCTCCAAAGACTGTGCAGCCGCAGCGAATTGGGCTGACAAAGAAGGGAAGAGGGAACCAGGGCAAAAGAAGTTATTTACGTAGATGATGCTATGGAGAATTACTTGGTGGTTGGCGAAAGCCTGGCTGCGGTTGTGCCCACCCAAGAGCAGCTCGATGAGATCGTCACACAATATTATCAGCGACTCCACGGACTACCCTGCCCCACCTGGAAGGACTTCATTGAGTATAAAACGGTGATACAAAATGTTTACCTGAGTGAAGCGTCATGAGGGGCTTCTGCTGTACGTGCTACAACGGACGATCGCCTCCATGCATCCATGCGATCGCACTTCAATACTTGGAGGACCGCTCGGTCGGTAGATTCAAGATGAATGAGCTCCTGACATACGGCCCAAAAACCTCGCGGTCGGCCAAAGTAAGTCTTGAGTACACGCTGATGTGCGGAATGCTTTCATTACATGCAGGCACTCTGCTAAAAAAAGCGCTCCAAATCGACGAGGAATACGTCGCACGGTTACGGGAAATTGAAGATCAGCGGACTAAGGGTAACGCCGCCTCTCCACCATACCCGCAAAAATGCTAGAAGACTCCTAGACTTCGGCCGAAAAGGTGGGCCGTTCGGCACAAAGAACAATCGACTAAATGGATTTCCGACTACGCCATTCTCTCCAGACCTCACAGACTCGGCGGCTTTGAGCTCACAGTGGGCGAGCAGTAGTCCTTCAATGGTACGACCCTGCGGTGCACTGCCCAACTGGAGCATAAATACAGCGGTGTGTACCTACCAGAAACTTTTTAGCCAATTCCTACTGATCTCGACGCGTCAGCCTCACGACTACGCTCAGCAGGGGCGGGCATGGGAGAGATGAACGAGGTACAACGAGCCATTAACGAGCAAACACTAATTGATTCTCAGGTTATACAGTATACTCCTGTTTCCAGTGAGACGCCGGAGAGCTACCCTGTCGGGAGAGAGAGTGCAAGCGAGGCCAGTTCAGTCGAATTACGAAGTGCGAAAAAAGGTATTCCAAAAAGTCGGTATGATTCTCTACGGATTATCTCAGCTGAATCGTCTCACCGTCCCGCACATCTACTGCTCAAATCCAAAATGATACGGCCGGGTAGAAGGCATCGATCAAGAGCTTCTTGTCAATTGCATATAATACTATCAAAGCCACTTCCTTTCTTGATAGGCACAAGGCAACCCGATGTATCTGACCAGGGAGAAATTGATGAAGTTGAGGGAAGCAGATGTGAGATGAACGACCTTTCATTAGTATCTTCCGGGAGCCGTGGCCAGCTCCACTCATTTTTAGGCTATCCCTCCATCTCCGCTGAAAGGACGTTTGCGAAAGAGACGACGTTCAGGCTTCAACTCTGCTGGATCTGAAGGATTGGTGATGCGATATCCAAGAGCATGCCCATTGCACACATGGTCCTGCTTACTTCATCCTCAGGCTCAGTCCAGTGATCCAAGCGTACCAACTGTCACGGAGCCGACATACGAGCCTACTTGCACGGCAACAAACGATAAGACTCACCCAGACCGCTCGAATGTGCCCGAAGTAAGTCCATCCTGTGGTTCTACCTGTACAACCTGTGGCAAGCTGGTCGAACGAGGCTTAGTAATCTCCGATGATGTGATCCAGAGTAGAACAACTGTAGTAGCAACTTAATACGCTGAAGCAACGAATGACACAGCAACGAGCGATATGGGCTAACATATCCGATTTTTTTCATCAATAATGCTCATCGTGATAGTCCGTATCGCTGACGAGGGTGGGCGCGCTGAGCGGAGTCCGACATTCCAAATTCTTGTGAATAACTTCAAGACTGAGGAGCGAGCATCTTCTCAGAAAAATCCAAACCCGAGACGCAGGGATCGAAATAGTTGAAGCGAGTTTCATGGGTAGAACGCAAGTATCGATATGTACTTTAAATTATAGTACGTGATTCACTCCACTCAAATTGCGCCGCGCTGGTGATCTACTCTTGACCTAGTAGTACACTTAGAAAGGTGGGAGACGACATGTGAGCTTCAGATCCTACCCTCTCCACAAGGGCGTACCTTATCCGTCGGCGGATGCGACTCAGATGGCAAGCGACCGAAGTACTCCCTTCGTCTGTTTTCACCATCTATCATTGTAGGAGGCAGCGATGTGCTCGATGATGAGAGCATAGACGGAGAAAGGGAAGCTGTGGAGGATATATTAACGTTCGAGCCGAGAAGCCCGACTGATGAAACCAATGTCAGAAAGCGTCTAGGTCGATGCACAATATTGCGCTGATTTTAGGCAGTCCCTTCCCCTCCACTGCGCGAGAGGCTGAGGAAGAAGCAGCGGCCCAATTTCAACCTGCTGGAGCAAGGGAAATGGGTCATGCAGGATCGAAGCTGCGCTAAATAATTTAAGATGCAATGGTCATGCATGAGTCCGTCCTACTAATAAATCCGCACCGTCGAAAGCTAAAGAGCATGCTCGAAACAACAATTTGAACTAATCATTCCCGATGACTTGTGTTGAACTTCAACAGTTGAAGCAAAGATAGCTGATCTCGGAAGGAGACACTGCACGCGTGCTGAACGTGCTAGTGCATGCGTGCGAACCCAATTCTCTTAGAGAATTTCTCTAGCAATGCCGCTTCAAATTCAGAAGATCAGTTTCTGATGACGAAGTGTGCAGTACTAACTCAAACACATATTTCGGCGTTTTGGCAGAATGAAACAATTTCATCATGGCTAACAATTATTAGGGAAAAATGCAGAGCCTAGGAATCGAACCCACGAGGGGCAGAGTCTGAGTCAGACTGTCTGACCGTCAGACCCTTAATGGCGGAAAGTAACTGATCGTTACGCGCACTCTTCCTCCGATTGATGACCTAATTTGCCTCAAAAGATCGTAAGTGCCTCCTAAATGCCGTTAGTACATAGACTGCGCGGACGGCGAATCGCAACGCAAGTTATACAGTCTGTGAATAAAGTTGAACCTAGATATTAAGCTTACGAGATGCGACTGTCCACTCCTAAAACACACGCCACGACTTTTTGGACCCATTGTTGGGCTAGGGGCCCTTAAATATCTATCGGGCACCGAGAGGAGTTTTCGGGCACCGAAAGAACTTTTCGGGCACTGAAAGGATTTTTTTGGGGAGTCGAAAGTGTTTTTCGGGCGC